>RXPK01000812.1:0-125732 GCA_004143645.1 Protaetia brevitarsis
TAAGGAAATAAATGGCTTTATATATTTATTCGTTTCAACAACTTTTGTTATGTTGTTTTATTTTCATTTTGAATTTTGCTGGTGGTCTTTTAATTTAGTCCAGAAGTGTATAAACATTCAGAATTTTTCCAAGTCAGATATGTATTTCTGGGAATAAAAAGACTTGTCATCATTATAAATCCTTCAACGGTTATTCGTTTGAACTTTGTTAAAGAAAATGTAAATCATGGTTCTCCATGTTATTCTGTATCTTTTTACACATAGCTATATAGGTGCTTTGAAAGGACTTACATATTTAATAATAAAAATAAATGCTTTATTTAGTTCCTTATTCAAACAACTACTTTTATTTATGATAATTTTTCCATCAAAATAATTCGTTTATTAAAAAAAAAAAAAAATTTGAGGAAGGTAGGTAGTTATTTTCTTACGTTTAATGTATATGTATATTCAAAAATGTGATATTAAAAGTTATAAACAGCAGCAAGAAAGCAAACCCTCATCCCTAAACAAACCTGATTGTCTCACCAGTTGTGAAAGATCTGTGTACTGGACACCTGCTGTTGCTTTGTTTGGAAACCTTTTAATGTTCCTTCCGCATTAATTATCGTTTGCAACATATGGTGTTTAATTTTTTTCTTATCTTAGAAAATCATTACTTTAGCGACTGGTTTCTATTTTTCTGAATTATTTCACGTGATTATAACATAAAGTATTTTGCAATTATATATTTTGATAATATAAGAACAAGTTCATGTTGCACGCTGTTTTATAACATGCTGTTAATTAAGAAACTGAAATAATAACACTGATAATTCACTGTTTTAATGGATATGTAAACTATTATTTACAATGTCAATTTGTTAATGTAAGGGGATTTGTGATATAGATCCGTATTAGCGAAAGCCAAATAAGAGTTTCGAAAGTGCAAATATTTTCCCATACATTTGGATACTAAAATGTTTCTTGATAAGAGTGCGCTAAAGAGACCGTTATATGATAACCTAACTGGTCGATGTCACGGATGGAAGTAATTATAGAAAATAATAACGACAAACAGCACATTAAATTATGTTGCAGTTAAATAATTGCCTTTAAAAGAAAAAATAATACCAGTGTAATGGCGACCATCTGGATCTAGGACCACACGCAAGTCTGTATGTCATTCTATGAAGATTCGAAAGGGGAGATCGCCCATAAATAATATTCATTATATTGTGTGAATTCAACGTTAATGAAGCGACAACAGTTTCCGGAAGGCTGTGAAGTTTTTAAAGCTTTATAGTCCCGCATAAAAAGATCTTGTGGCCTTATCAACCTCTTGGTAATAATGTTAGAGGCATCACGGTTAATTGAAAAGGATAATTATATGTTGAGAGATAAATTAAACTTGTATAAGAGCTGTGTGTTAGGCACACACAATTGACGACTGTTCCATCTAAGCAAATCTGAATTATCACTACGAAAATAAGATATTTATATTATATAATTTGGATTCAATTGCCTAATTTTCCCATCTTTTACATTATATAAGGAATACAGTCATTATATTTATAATATTTTATGCGATTCATATTTACGAGGACCGAAAAAACGACAGCATATTATTCTCAAAACATAAGTGAATATCATATTTCATGCAACAACAATTGTAGTAGTAGAAAAAGTAAATAATATCAAGATGACTGGGTTTATTTATGGGTCAAGCAAACTCAAGGTTGATTTGCATATGCTTCTGGAACAGAGATAGTCAAACTGTCTTCCGTATGGAGTCCTGAAATTCCACATATTTCTATAAATACTTTAAATACTATTGTTCTAGTCGGCAAATCCGATACGTATTCAAGTTATCCGCCTTGGTTTATGCGTGATCATACCAGTAATGATAACTAAGAATGAGTAATAACAAACTCGAATTAATGAAAAAGTGGATGTAGATGTTTGTATAAAAAAGAAGAAGTATCCATCCATCTGAATTTTCCATTTTACCAAATACTAACCATATCTGGATTTCTGGAAACTTATATCGCACAAGTTACATGCAAAATATGTATTAAATATGTATAATTAGTCCATTGAAGCATATCTTTAATTTAACCTTGTGAACTTTTCCTGATGAATGGAAATTAGCAAAGATCATACCAATTTTAAAAAGGGAGATGACTAATTATCACCCAGTCTCTGTACTGCCTGCTTTTGCAAAAATGTTTGAACATATTTTACATTCTAAAATGTATATTCAGATTAAACTGTAATTAACAGATTGTTAACATGGATTTTATAAGGGACGATCGACAGAGACCAATCTCTTAGTGTTTTTGCATGATGTGTCATCAATCAGCGGTAGTGGAGAATCGATCGCAATTGGATGCTATTTATACTGATTTTAGTAAGGCTTTTGATAAAGTAAATCACCAAATTCTCTTATTTAAACAACGTAGATTCAATTTTTCTTGTAACATGATATTTTTTTTCATTCCCGCTTGAGCAATAGAACACAAATTGTGTTTTACAAAAACACACATTCAGAACCTTTTCTAGCAACATCCGGAGTAGTATTATTCACCATCTTTGTAAATGATTTATTTGATATTTTAAAATATCTAAGTACCTTCTGTATGCAGATGATTGTAAGATTTATGCCAAAGTAAATGCCATCATAATGCACTGGCTTGGCAAGATGATTGAGATCCATTGAATGTAGTTGTCTGTTATAGAATCTGCAAACTTTACAATTTCTTCTACAGAGATGTGGAAGTATTTGATATACCAAACATCTTATTTCTTGGATCTGCTAAATCTACTATAATTAATCAATACGGTTAGTCCTTTTTTCTGCTATTTTTCCTTTTTGTAACTGGACCGTGTGTCTATTGACCTTCGTCAAATCCCTTAGCATTTACCATTGTTTATATTAATTATTTGTACTAGTGTATAGACATGAGATTTTTTTTTGTTATCATTTGTTGTTATTCTTTCTTCAAGTCTTAAATGCATCCATAGTCAAAATTACATTAATACATAGTGAACCTGTTAAATAAATAAATGAGCATAAGATATAAAACTTAATTCTATACCTAATACAATTTATAATTTTTTCATTTCCTTGGGTATGCCGGTTTTTGTTTAATTACAAAGATGTTCTTTTTACGTTTCGGAAATTTTCTTTTTTCTTTTTCACATTTCATTTTTTATCCTACAAACATTTAACAACCATTAAGACTTTAAAATTTAACATTTACATATTAATATCCAAAGTGATAATTAAAGGAAAAGTACATGATCAAAAACTTACAATTACTTATTTCAATTTTTTTGTGTTTCCACCTTGTTTGGGTGTTGTCAATAACATTTTTATTTACATTTAAATTTAAAATTGTAAAACACTTAGTACATTTACAAGTCAACTAACAAACATATACTAAATCGCGAGCCGTTCGATTTTGTTTTCTGCTTAGATATTCGTAAAGAAACAGACCGTTTTTATTTAATTTTATGCAAAATTCGCCTCTACGTTTGTCCTTACGATAAGGGTGCATGACGATCAATTCTTTTCCATTAGAATTTACTACTATCAAATATTATAAATTTGACTTACAAGGGAACACCGCGGGTGTCCCCCTCGATTTCGATGAAACTTAACAGATCGAAGAGTACCTTAAAATAAGAGACACGTATTTTTTTTTATCGGCGTATCCGCACGATTTTGGGGTACAGCCCCTCCAAAGTTTGGACGATTTTTCAATTTTTTGCAAATATTTCCTAAATTATAACAGATATTAAATTTTTCTTGATTAAATAATTTGCAGGCACTATCCGCATGGCCCTAAGGGTGGTGTTCGTCCGTACTTCGCAAAGTTAATAACAACAATTATTTGTTATCGTTACTCCGCTGCTCTCCTTACTTAAATATTTCTTAATTTAGAATTGTATCTACTCGACAAGCTATGGTCAAACCTTTCTATGCCTACTACCTTATACTATATACTATACGAAACTTTATCGGTGGTAGCAATATAATCGTTTTATCAATTGCAGTTAGTGACTGCGTTTTATATATTTCCTTAATAAAATGTTTTCATTCTTAGAATACCATAATCCTTTAGTGCGTATATATGAACAAATTTGCTACACAGAACGCAGGATATAAATAATACATACATATATATTTTTTAATTTATTTCAGTTTTCGTGCAATGTAGGTGTACATTTAGTATTCAATGGAGCATAAATATAACTAATGTGTTTGTAACGAATATAACATTTCGGAACAATAGAACAGAATTAGAAAACATTATAATGCTTATAAATGTTTAATACATGACATACTGTAATGCGATTATTGGTATGTATGTATTGCAATAGCGAACAAGATTAATATACATACAGTAATTAAGCTATGTAAGTATTACAGTAGTGATAGTCTGTGTAAAAGTGCTTAAAACACAGATTTTGTTTGTACCATGGACACCGCACAATAGCTGGTTTATTGCAAATACTACACAAGGGTGTAAACTGCGCATCTTTGTTAAAACAAAACTACAGGATTTTTAAAGGGCCCAGGTCTTTCCTCAACGTATCTCTCTTATACCACGAGTACTTGAATACGTCGAAAAATCTTGGGGAAGAAAACTGATTATGGGTTAGGGATCGCAACTTAATATATTATTTCTCTGATGTAAATCTATGTCGTAATTCATAAGAATCACTATATCCGAAAAAGTTCTAACAAAATTTTTCCACAGTCTAAAACAATATACATCTAGAGGTTGTACCATCGCTGCCTTTTTTTTTTGGTATATTTAAAATGTTCAAAGTTTTATCTTTTGGCACTAATTGCTGAAGTTCGGCAACACAATGCCCACTCGAAGAACTCCATATATTTAGTTATTATTACTATTATTAATTTTCTAAATTTATTATACATCACCGTTTTCTATGTAAAAGCGATCTTTTTTTGATGAATAATGAATAAACTTATTATTAAAAAAATGCGGGGTATGGGTACCCCGTCCCCCGTTATTAGCTTTTTATGAAGATATCTACCTTGAGACCATGTATTATGCTGGAAATTATGTTAAGGATAGAAACTTATTTCTGTTATAGTTCATTTGATTTATATCAATAGACAAGTTTATTAATTTTGAAGCTTTATTATTATTTTTCTATTTTTACAATTATTAATTTTCTAAACTTGTTATACATCATCGTATTCTATGTAAAATCGGCCTTCTTTTGATGAATAAGCAAAAGAAAAAATGTAAAAAAATGGGGGATACGGGGTACCCCGTTCCCCGTTATTAACTTTTTGCGAATACGGACGACACCATCCTTAGGGCCATGCGATATGCTGCAAATTATGTTAAGAAGAAAATTTAATATCTGTTATAATGTAGGAAATATTTGCAAAATTGAAAAATCGTCCAAACTTTGGAGGGGCTGTACCCAAAATCGTGCGGATACGTCGATAAAAAAAATACGTGTCTCTTATTTTAAGGTACTCTTTCGATCTGTTAAGCTTCATCGAAATCGAGGGGGACACCGCCGGTGTTCCTTGTTAGGTTATTTATGTCGTCTTTATCATTAATTGACTTTTTATTACTTTTTATATGCCACATTTCTTTGAACAGTCTTTTATAATAATTATTTTCTATATCTAAAATTTCCGTTTTATTAAAGTTAAAATTATGGTTGTTATTTAGTGCATGTTTTGCCAGAGCAGTAGAGTTTACATTTTGTGCATTTATGCTATATTTGTGAGAATAAATTCTCTTTTCTATGTATTGTTGTGATTGTTCAATGTACACCCCTTCACAGTTTTGACAGTTAATTTTGTAAGTTGTATGTGTTTGTTTATTAAAATCTATTGGTTCTTTAGTTTTTGTGAACCACTTTTTATTTGCGTAATTTGGTTTATGAGCAATATTGATGTTGTATTGTTTCAGGAATTTTTGTAAGTTGTCTGACAATTGTTCTGTATATGGTATGGAAATACATTTTTTGTTCTCCTTTTCATTTTGGTCCTTATTTTGTGGGTTGGTTTTAGTTTTATTTTTATTTTGTGTCACTCTTTTTTTTTTACATATTTGTCTATAAATTGAGTTGGGTAATTATTGTTAATTAACATTTCTTTTATTTTATTTATGTTGTTGATATTAGTTTTTTCTGAGAAAGTTATGCACCTGTCGACTAAGTTTTAATCGTACTTATTTTGTATCTTGTGAGTGTTTGTGATATAAAGTTTAAATATCTTCCACAGTGTGTTGGTTTAAAGTACCAATTTGTGTAATTTTTTTCGTTTTTCTGTGAGTTCGTTATGTCAAGAAAATTTATTGCTGAGTTATTTTCATTTTCTAAAATGTATTGATCTTTGTTTTGAGTCTAACACAATTTAATAAAATCAACAGAGATTTATACCTACTTAATGGCACTAATTGTATTGTATTTGTAGTATACGGGCAATAAACCAAGTTAACAAGTATTAATAAAAACTTATTTAACCAATATATAAATAATATAGCTTTTTTGTATTTTCTATTAGTATTATTTTGTCTTGTTTCCTAATTCAATAAAATTTCATTATCATTCTAACATAAATATGGACAATAGCGCCACCAGGAAAGCAAGAGAAGCGCCCGGCGTCAAATCAGCACGAACGCCAGACAGCGTCAAGCCGACAAAAACGCCAGCGCCAAAAATGCCAGATGGCATTATGCCGGCAAGTACGCCTGACGTCAAGCTGACAAAAACGCCAGACACCGCCTAGCCGGCAAGATGCTAGATGGCGTTATGTCGGCAAAAAAGCTACGCGGCGTCAAGCGGACAAGGACGTTGACGGACACTATAAGATACACAGTTTCATTTTATTATATTTTGCTATTATTTTCTGTTTCCAATATTTTCTTAAGTTTATTTATAAAGCTAATTCTAGGTAACTGAATTTCAGTGTTATTAAAATTATGATCAGTGGCAAGATTTCTTTAATTAATTAAACAACCCCATGTTGTAAAACTCTGATTACATTCGTGCTCGCCACGTCTATGTATGTCACCAGAACGTAAATTATGTATTCGCTTGAAATAACCAAAAAGAATTGTTATACTTTTAAATTTTCTCTTGCATAAAAAAACAACATTTTTCAAAATGCAACTACAGAGAAATCTAACAATATTCTAGCAATTATCAATTATACTTGGCACTTAATAACTTACCTGATATGTAATTCAGTAAAATCCTATTATTTTTCGCTTTTTAAACACCAAACTTGGCCTCTCCTCGTTCACAGACTTTAACGTACTGTTGCGTGGTACACAATATGGTGGCTGATAAGTGATGGTTAAACACCTGAAGGATGGAGAATATATACTTACCTAGAAATGTTTTTCTTATTGTTTTGGCAAGTGCGTTGATTTTTCAAAAAAAAACCGTGTTTGTCGATCGAACAGCCACGTTTACTATTATATTGTATGTTTGTATTGATATTGGTTAGTTTTGTTATTTATTATGATAAATGCTTCAACTATTACAATAAAGTCATTCATTGCTACAACTAAAGAATTCATTAATATTCACATATAAAATTAATTTAAAACTGTTAATGGTTAGAATGAAGATTTTTACGGAATATATGAAAAATAATTGATATTATTAATATTAATTATACGAATTCTTTGTCATTGATCGCTGTATGCGATTTTCTCTTACAATTAATATTAAATTGTACTAGTAAATATAGTCACTAAGAAGTTTCTCAATGTTTGTTGTAACAGTAAATTGTTTTATAGTTTCAACGAAATATTACTCAACAACTGCTGTTATTCATTAATAGGTAGTCAATTGTACAACAAACTTAAAAAAAAACTTGTATCAAAAAACTACAATAATTACTTTTCGGCGGTAGGACTGGCCGATATAAGCTTACCAACAGCAACCATATTATTGTGCTGTGTTGTTGTAGTGTAAACATGCAAGAAGTACAACTATAAAATAACATACCTCTGTAATATTAAAGACTTGTCTGATAGAAATAACATAATTAATGTAAAATACCTTGGCGTACATACATGAATTGATTTAATTCATGTAACAACATAATATACATATATTAAGTATATGTGTAGTAGCTAATATGCAAATAGTTTCTGCGTATCATAAACGTTACTTTAATTCAATTCTGTAATAACTGTCATTATATTATTAATATATTATGTATTAGAACAGTAAAGAAAGAAATATATCCTTAATAATCTTTGTTATAAGCTTAATATATTTAACCGCATTTTGTAGTAGTATAGTTATTAACATTTAAAACTTTCATTTTTAAATTACCTATAATACCGGTAGAAACTTAATAAGAATTACTGTTAAAAGGTAGATAGACAGATAAATTGTTTGATGAACTAATAATGATCCAACATTATAGGTACCCTACGGAAACAGACTATCAAAGTATTATTAGGTACATGCTAAATTAACTGCACACTAGGTAACATGGAAAAGCAAGTAGAATAACATATGAAGTACTTATATCCGGTAAACTTTGCTTAAAACCCAGACTTTTATATTTTTTTTGCTGATTAACACTAATACCTATACAGGTGTCTCAGCGTTCGTTAAAAGTTTATGGAGTTCTAGCCAAAATAAAAATTTGAAAATTTAGAATTAGATATAATCGGTTGCATTCTCTTTAAGTAAAACATTTTCGGATCTCTAGTGCTTATACCGGAAGTCACCATCTACTCTGTTACTTTAAATTGAACATTCTGTATATTTCATCAACAATATTCCAAGACGCAAATTTACTACTAGAAAGTACTACTTTTCCATTTAATTTATACTACTAAAAAGTAGCATAAATTAAATAATTTTGTTTTGAAACAAGAAGATGAATTTATTTAGTTTAAAAAAATCTTTCTGCCAGTATACTGAGGAAATACTCAATAGAGAGATGAGCCTGCACATGTTGAATGTAAATTATATGCCATAAAAATTGCAACACCTCTAAGGAGTTCACTCAAAAAGCTGAAATCTTAACAAATCAACTGGCTTCATGTAAAAAGTCGCTGATAATCATCTGTCACAACTTCATACACGAAGAGGAAGTGGAAATTCTCCCCTAGCCTGCTCGCTCTCCAGATTTAAACCCGATCGAACATATGTGGGATATGATTGGTCGCTACATAAGGCGTTTACCATAAGCAGGAACTTCGTCGTCATTTACAGCAAGCCTGGGATGAGATCCCACAAGATGCCATTGATCATCTCATTCAGATAATGCCTCGCAGAGGACAGTGCATAAACAATCGTGGAGATCTGACATTTTATTGATAAATTTTTGGTGATTGTTGGTATATTTTTTTTTTACAATTTTATGATTTACTACTGAAAACCAGTACTTATGATTTACTACTTGAAATTTGACACAATTTAGCCTTGTGATTCAACTCTTTCAAGGTGTTGCAATTTTTTTGGCACGTAGTTTAGTATGGAAACTATAACTGTTCTTCCCAATATTTTCAAAGGCTTTGTAACTAACATATGCATTGTTACTTAACTTGCTCGTGATTTTACTGGCGCTATTTTCTGGATGCTCTCCAATAAATCAAGTAAACCAAGATGTTAAGATTTATTTTATTACATGAAAGTTATCTTATACAAGGTACGGTTTTAGCTCTTAACTGTCGATACGATAAAAAAAATATTTCATTGTATATGCAGTTTTGAACCACAAAAATGAATTTGTTTATTAATTACATGTGTTAGTATACTAATTACTTTATCCATGATCGAAATTTAAGAAAAACAAATCATAACAAATATTTTTAATAATCCGAAAATATCAGATTCTTATATATATGTAATTACCTAATAATGTCGACATAATCTCAAACTTAAGCCGAAATTCATAGTCAGATAAGGTATATTAAGATATTAGAGTAGAAATAAAGTCATAAGTTAAGCAGTTACTACGTTTACGAGTGTAAAGTAGGAAATAGTATTACAAACGGAAGATAACATTTTCATTTACATGCGTAAAGGAATTTTCTTATTTATTTGGAAATATTTGTAATGATCTCTTCGCACGTTTCAGATTCAAACGCGCCAATGCCTAAAACAAAATTGCGGATGTGAAAAGTTTTCTGTTCGGTTAACTTCCGCTATACCTTCAAAGTTTCTCCTCTACTTCTCGGAGAAAATTAAAGCCTTTTGAAAGCAAATGAACATTTTAGAAATTAGATGATTGCCTGAACACAAACTCTGAGAAGAAGCGATCAGTACCCTCCCTAACGTATCTTATTTCGGTGGAATACTTTCACTTCTAATGAAATTTTATCATTGTAGAAGTATGAAAGAGTAAAACCCCAGCTTTTACTTTGAAGTCTGCATTTGATAAGACTAAGAAAATTTATATCCGATATATCGAATTGTGAACAGTGCTCACGCTTGCACTAATTTATTTAATTCTGTCTATTGATTTTTTTCTACTCTGCTTTATCCACGTTTGCGTCACTCCTAATTGAATTTTCGGAAGACGGTACAACATGTTTATTCACCTTGAAGCTGTTCAGTACCTGTTTATGTGAAACGAATAAGTATACTTTCCAAATGACATTATTTTAATGAATTAGATGCTAGATGGTTCCGATTGAACGATGATGAGTCAACCAGGATGAAATGTACCTATGTATGTACACCTGAGACTTAATAAAAGTTGCCGTCGTAAACCTGCCGAAATCGTCAAATATCAAAAACCCGGTTAACCGATTTTTCCTAAAACCGAAAAAACGTAAGAAGAATGGTAAAAATACGATTCGCTCGTGAGCGAAATTTCCGATTTTTTATGAAATATAAATCACGAACGAATTATAACGCACTGGGAGCTAAAAATATTTATCACTCCCTAACAAACCTAAATAGTTTTATTTAAATTTAATTAATTATTTATTTAAAATTGATTATTTATGGTCTGTATTTATTCATTATTTATTGGTTGCCGGATGATGCTAGGTTTCAGTTTTTTGGGGCTTTAGAGAAAAGAAGAACAAATGACATGAGTAAATACATAAGTTTAGGGAATGTGGGTGGATATAACAATTATTGATTAATTGTTAATTGCATTATTAAGATATTTATTAAGTAATTTGGCATAGTGGTCTTTTTTGTAGTATTAGTAAATAACAGTATTTTCTGTTACTTTCTAATAAACTTGCCACATTCTAAATATGTAGTTTTCTATAGAATATGTACACTTCTCGCAGGAAAAATAGGGACACAGCAATTGGGAATTTTTAATTTTTTTTGGCTGTAAATAAAGCTTTCAGGGAACGTATTTACGTTTCAACAGGATCCATTGATTCAATGTTTAAACAAAAGCATAAATAGAGAAAAAAAGCTTTATACATAGGACAATAAAATACAGTGTAGTTTCGATGACGGCGCGGCATGTTCTTTAGATGGATAATAATAAGAAATGATAGAAAATACATGCAATAAAATAAACAGGGAAATATTTTCCCAAAAAAATTGTAGCAATACCAAGGACTATTGAGTCGACGGCTTTATTTAAAAATATATAATTACCTTATTTCATGTTTATTAGAACATATGGTAGAATTTTAACAATATTATTTGGAGAAAATTTGCTAATCCTCTAATCTAACAGGATTAAAATATACCGCAAATTATTATTGCTACCTGCAGGGAATACAGAATTCTAAACAGATGTTATCAGAAAAACAAAAGAATTGTTTTAGGTTTTAAAATTAAAATTAGTGATTGCTATACCCATTGCTACTTACTAATCATTTTCTTGTGCCGTTCGACAAATTAAATTGCTGTTTTACAAACTTGTGTTGCAAATATTCATGAAGCATTTATTTGTTGTATAAAAGAAGAACATGCAATAACAATTATTTACAATATTATTGCATTTATATACATAACAAACATTGTAAGAAATCGTATTGTTTGTCAACCTCAGATACTGCTTAAATATTCGTTTTTGAATTTGATACATTTAATACTTTCTGATTTCTACTGCCTGGAGCTGTGCTACATAAAGACCATATTTTAAGAAAATAGGACAACGACATTGGTTTACACGGGCGGTAGCTAAATATATTTCTTGAATATACAATAAACGGAGGATTAATAAAATAAGTAATTTCTTTACAAACTTAATTGTTTTAAGAATTTTATAAATAATCTTAAAACTATTTTTGGTAATTTTTTAATACATAGAGGAAAAGTTTATAGTAATACAATATTTAAGAATACTAAACAACAATAATAATTAATGCATAAATAATAGTGTAATCAATAAATCTATGAAAATCACAATGTGTTTATTCACACAAAGGAATAAACCGTTCTCTCTCTATACTCTATACATTTATATTTCTGTTTAAATTTTTAGGCTTTACCTCTGATCGCAATAATACACATAAATAAGTGATGGCATTGATAAGTGAATATGTCCTCCAGAAGCTGTATTTACACTCAAGAAATTTTAAAATTCTCGATTAGTGGTGTCCCGATTTTTTCTGCGGGAAGTGTACATGTTTTGTGACTTTCAACTTTTTCTGCTTATTCATCCCTCAATCTTAAACTAAAACACACCGCTGCTCTATCAGATAACTAGAAAATTTCAAAATTTAAGTTAATGCTTTTTTAGAAAAATTAATGGCAGGATTATAAGGATCGCACACTCCATATGTTTCTTGTACAATGAAATGAACATCCGTCAACAACCAAATAAGTTCTTTTTTTAAGTGTTTGGATAAAATTCGCTCATGAATGTGAATATATAAAATAGCATTAATTTGGCCACCGGAGTCTTTAAAACCAAATGATGTTTTTTTTTCAGTTCCCAATGATATTTGTAGTTCTTGATTCTATCATAATTTTTCACTCGCCATCAGGTATGAGTTCCGTAAAAACCATGTAAAAACTAAATCTCTCTTTTTAATTTAATTTTAAAACTTGGTTATTGTAAACAGAAAATGTAAAATCACGTCGAAATTGTAAATTTGCAGTTTCTCATTTTGATCAAGTAATATTACTCTTTATTCGTAGGGCCATGTGGTGACCTGCTTGTATAATATAAAATTACACAGATTTTCTTCCGAGTGTATTTTGAATAAAGTGGTTTGTATATCTAATACTGTTTACATTCTTTACATGGACCGATTCATTTTATAGGAGATTCTTAGAAATATAACCGGCAAATTTCCAATAAACATTTAAAAACATTGAACTTCCAACTTAGTAAATATTTACATTTTATTACTTCGTCTAGCATACAAGGACTAAGCACGTTGTACTTACAAACATATGCATATGTAAATTATGAGAACGTGCGAACATCTGTGGATTTTACATTTGTAGAAGTAGTCGTAACCCACGAATGAACGAAACAAGTGCTGAGCAAGTGGAACGGTTTTTTTATAATTACTGCTTTAATTATTCTGAGAAAACAGGAATTAGTCATACAGTTTATTATTGATACAATAATAAAATTATCTTATGTATATGACATACTCTTATCAATTAAGAATATCTAAAGGAAAACAAAACGCATGCTTTTAAGTATTCAGAGTTTAATTTCTAGAGATTTTACAAAGTAGAATTTTGTGAGCAGTTGTTAGTTCACATTGATTCACATTTTATTCTAACTAAGCGAAATTAACTAACAAAACATAAAGAAAGTGACTTATCCTAAATGTCCCGTCCGTCTGACCACTTCCGGAGAAAATGAACTAAGGTAGGGGCTAAATCGAGGAAAATGCGAAGATTATAGAGGCGGCGAGGCACTAACTACTACTAAACGGCGAGACAACTATTACTACTACTCTGCGCGATAGCCGAACAACTACACTAAGAGAAATATCCTTTTCATTTAAAAGGAATTGCATTGAACCAAAAGTTTTTGCGTTTTCTATGTGACCAACATGATTTGGTATTTCCTTGAAAAGGAATATAATTTTAAATTCACGTGTTTCGTCAGAAATAATATATTTTTCGTTGAAACGGTTGATTCTTTTAAGTGAAAGATATTGATAGTTGATTCAAGTCCTCTTTATTTTGAACTTGAAAACTATGTAGATTGGCAGAAAACCATTGGCATGTTGATTCAAGAGGTTTTTCCTTTTCTCTTAAACATTTATTCATTTTAGACTTAAGCGTAAACACAACAAAATACCGTGATCATTTTCAATAGAAATGAAAATGAATTATCTACAAAAACCCATGCACTAAGGAAGGGGTTTTGCCGTTAGAATGTTGTAAATCCTAGTAGTATTGGGTAATTTGTCCCAGTAACCACCCTAGCACTTTAGTGTGCCGTTAAAGAAATCGTCCTTTTAGTGGCGATAACTTCTATCAGATGTTGTTCTAGTAAATATACCAGATTAGTATGTTACGATTGTAGTTTTCAGCCTATTTTGTGCGAAATATTGTCTGTTACTGGAATGAAATGGGAGATGCGCCATCTATGAGACAATTTCTCTACTACACCCAAGTATTATATCTGCTCATCTGCTGTACTATATGGGGAGAAAACTGCTATACGAAAATAAAATGCGATATTTATTTTTACTTCCATGTAAATAATTAGTTAAATTAATAAATACTGCGCTAGCTTCAAATAAATCTACTAACCAAATTATTTGTTTGATTGAATACAGGAATATTTTTAACATAATTTAGTAACTGTAACCAGGTGCATGAAAAATGATTGAAAACAACAAGATCGTTTTTACCGTGTATAACAGTTTTAAAACCTTCAAACACTGTATACTGCTGTAAAGTTCCTTAACTTATAAGTAAATCAGCATTAACTGAAAAGATTCCAATTATCTCTGAAATCTCTTTAACCTCGCGCGAAAAATATTCACTTTTGTTCATTATTGTTTGTGTATCTGGGACTTATGCACGTGGGAGCATGAATAAAATTAAAATATGTACTTCCACGTAAAAAAGCACTCGGCTTGAATACAGGTGCTTGCATTTTCCGTTAAAAGGCAAAAGTTTTAAATCAATGAATACATGCTTGTCTACGCAAACAAACCAACACGTCCGGCTTTTTTTATTTAAAATACTCTTTATAATTCAATAATACTTAAAAGAAACTAAAATATGTTGTTAAATATGTACATAATAATAACAATATAATATGTAATGTGTATTGTCTTACTTAAACAGAAGTTATACAGACATTATAAAATATTAATTAAAACTTAGATGCATTCCATGTAATTACGGTTACTTTTCGTCGAGAACCATGTATGTACTTAAGAAGAAAATAGTCTTCCAGCAAAACAGCGCGCTACTTTCAATTAAAATAAACACTTTTCTGAGAAAAGGTATTTTTTCATTGAACATGATAAAAACCAAAAGTTATAAAACTTTTCATTTAATGCAATCTCTTTTCTCAGTGTAGTGTAGCGTATGCCTACATTGCCGATGAAACCAAAAAAAGAGCCAAAAGATACAAATTAAAGAATAAAACAAAAAATTATGAACTGGTGTAACAGATACTATAATCGCAAAAAATCAACATTTTTTTGTTTTGAATGTGTTTTGTGTACTGAAGGATAATCACCTACAATGCCTCATGTATGTACGACAGGGATTTTAACTCTGACAATTACACAAATATTTTCAGAATTGCAGTACTTTTTGTATAATTTACCACTCCAAGAATATCGAAACTTGATTGAGTACAATCACATTCAACACAAGAGGTAGCAGGAGCAGTAACAACTCTTTTTGAAGTTTGTTGAAGTGGGTTGGTCGCTTTAGGCCTTGGAGTTGACGCTGAGATTCTAAGATTTTTATCTGTTGCCTTCTATTAAGGATAGAGTTTATCGTACGTCAGAAAACACCAAGGAAGAATCACAAAATCGGATTGTTCAAGCATTTGCAAAGTTTGGTCGACATGACATGAGAGCCAGCACAATAACAGTTTTATCCAGCATTTTGAAATGTTTGTAAATGAACGGCCAACAATTTGAGCAATTTCTTTTCTTCATTCTTAAATTAGCTTGTAATCTTAAAAATATATCTTGCTAGTTACTGTACGTATATTTTATTAAATCTTCTATTCATTTATATTTGTTACTTTTTCATATTTAGCGATTAGTACTAACAATAAGCAAAATACAATGAATTTGTAAAATGCATGGCATATGAATAGCTGACTAATATTCATAGCGTACTTTAAATAAAATTAAATCATAAAGATATTAAAAAGAAATGCCTATAACAAGAAATCGCAAAGGCATAGGTACAGAAACACTACAGAATTTTGAAAAGCAATTTATCAGGTTTGTAAAGAGGGATTATTATACAAGGTGTTCCATTTAAAAAAAGTGAGTTAACGTAACTTATGAAACGCTCTGTATATTTTACTTAAATTGGATATCACGTCAGTTAGCTCAAGGTTTCGTTAAGCTACGTTTAAGATTTGCACTTTTAGTTATTATAACTAGCAAAGACAGTAGGTATTTCCCAAAAAATATTGAAATTATTTTTTATCATTAAAACGCTTTAAGATGTAGGAGATTATTTGGAAAAGTTGTAAAAAATAGAACAAAAGACCTTAAAGACCTTAAAAAATTCGTTTAAATTGAAAATGTTGTTACCTGAATTGGTAACGTTGCATTTCTCAAAATAATTTAGAAATTTAATTTACTTTGAATAATTTGCCGACACAAAATTTCAATCAATCTGATGTTTAGTTCTCCATATACTCCTAATAAGTCATCCAGCTTGGAACACCCGGTATGTATACACATCTAATTTTGCATTGCGTTAACACATTTTTTAGTGCACTCTATATAATATCTATAATAATAAATAAACCTTGTGTACTGTTAATGATATTTTTTTGGATTGCAAGCCAAACTACCAGCGTTGACTGCGCTGGGACTCTTAATCCTCATGGACATCGTTTCCGATTAAAAATATGTTGCAACGTTCACGCATATATGCTCAAGCGGACATACGTATAAAAATATGCATACAAGATGCGTGTAAGAATTAAAAGTACGTTTGCAAGAGCTTCTGAAGTGGGTTATAATTTGCAATTTAAATGAGAAAGTGTATATATGAAATGGGAAAATGGAATACACGATTTCAAATAAAGAATTTCAGTTGCGTAGTACTTATCTGATGTTTATATTTTTGTTTATATTTTAACAAAATAAATGGACTACGGACACGACATATAAGGTTCGCTATACGTTTTGGGAAAATTGTTATTTGCATAAACACTAAATAAGTCGTTTTTTATCTTAAGGGAAAATATCATAATTTTCTGGGTTTAAATAAACACCACCCCGATATATTATATTATATTTAATAAAAAGTATTTATTCCGACACTTAAAATCTAATAAAATAATAAACATGAATACTAATTAATGAATAACAAAACACTACTTAAAAAGCCTTATTAAACTAATTTACTTTTAAGATTTATATTCACTGATTGCTATCTGATGTATTTCCACGGCTCGCTCGTTTCGCTTCGACTTTTCACTACGCACTCTCCGATATAGACTGACTGACTAACGCGTGTATATTTATACTTGCCGCGCGGATTCGAGAAGAAATCTATATGTTTCCTGAAAGTTCCAGTCATTTACGCTGTAATTTTCGATTGATGCACCATATACTGCCGCCCTCGGTGAGCCGTCTTGCGATCTAGGGGTGACGCCATCTGGTATAGCGGGAAACTCTAAATTTCAAATTGAAAATAGGGGAAAATAGGGTCATGAGACAACGGAATATCTCTAAAACACTGCATCAAATCAAAAAAAGATCTTAATAAGATTTGTTATAATTTAGGGGCTCACTGAATGGTGCCGAACTCGATCCCCCACCTCACCCCCCTCCCCCTTCCCAGAGTGGGAGAGAGGACAACTTTGAAATCCTAAATGGGAATCCCCATTTTGTATTGCAGATTCGGATTCTACGCCATCAAGTATGTAGTTTTTGTTTGAAACTTTTTTTCGATTCGTAACAGATTGCGCTGTAATCCCAAAATCCCAAAAAGAATGATTGTGAACATCTAGAAAAAATACGCAAAAAAGAGAAGCAAGCAAACGTGATTTTGAGTTTTGTTTTTTATTTCAACATTAAATAACATTGCAAAAAGCCATTCAACAACGAAGAACTTTACTTTATCATACCCTCCATAGCCTCCATTACTGTTCAAATATTCAACACTAATTAATTTATATTGGATTAATAATCTAAGTGGGGATCGGACAATGTGTAAGTATTCTATAGCTAATTCCCCATATATTGACTTGGAAACTAATGGAGGTAAAAAGTTGCAGTAAAATCCAGTGGAATTGGGACGATATTGTGCATAAGATTCTTTCATTATAATACAAATGGCTTTTCATCTTACTTCCTCATATTGTTTATTTTTAAATGTATAATAATAATAGTATTTATTGATTATCGCAATTTTTTCCCAAGCTTTCGGTAACTATTAGGCTTGCAAATACAGTCAATATGCATTAATTCGCAATTTTCTTAGAAAGTATCTTAGAATAATGAAAAATATATGCATTTAGAGATATGACAGCAAGAGTCACTTACCGTTTTCAGCGTGTCCACATGCACGACTTTTGTATCTTGTTAGCTGGTTTTCAAGATACAATGCAATCATCTAACAATAGGTATACAGATGGCAGCAAATTTGAAAAGTACTCTGCGAAACGCCAAATAGTGAAGCTAGATCACATCCTTGTTTATATATCTTAATAGTTATTCAACCGATTGAAGTACCTTTGGATGTCTCTTAGATGGCGCGCGGCGTAAATGGGCGTTTACGTTGGCGCACATCACCATCTAACAAACACTCAATGGTACTTCCAATCAGTTAAATAACTATCAAGGTATATAAACAAGGAGCACATAATATTCAAAAAAGTTGTTTGAAAGAGTTGCTCCAAATTCAATTTTGAGGTCATGTGCAAATTTTCGTAAACATATTTAAAATCAATTTTTTTTTTTCAAAAATATGTGAATAAATTATATACGTATTTCCATTTTAGTTTCTTGTAGTAGCGAAGTGAAATCTCTGAATTTAGTTGCCACTTACTGACAGAGGTAAACCCAAAAAGTAAATTTTCAATATGACACTTGTTGTCATATTATAGGTACTGTATCTAAAAGGAATAACTAAATTTTACAAATATGAATTCTTAAACTATACTGTAAACTACATACATAATAAACATTACTAAATATGTACTAAATATGTTATGTAATAGAAAACGGTTTTTTTTTCATTTTCTACGAAGTAGAAACCGTTATAGCAAATAACCTTAACATTATATATTTTAGATTTTAAGCCTTACAAAATTATCGAGTCCATAAAAAAATATTTGAGTAGGTTTTGAAATTGGGTTTGGCCTAACGGTTTGTACTTCACTGTAGGAAACGAAAAAAGTTATTAAAAGAGATGTCTGCAATGTAGTTTAGAATAAAAATAGTTAGAAAATTTATATGTCTCTTGGACACGGCCCCTTGCAACAAATGTCATGGTGAAAACCTACTTTTTGGTTCTAGCTCTGTCAGTTATGCAAAATTGTTTAAGTGTTAAGCAAATTCAGAAATTTTATTTCAGTTGAGCTACTAAAACCGAAAAAATTGTAAATATATAATTGATTTAAAAAAAATTGAGAAAAAATGAGTTTTTTTTTCCAATATGTTTGCGATAGGCTCAAAATTGAATTCGATTTTTGAATATTATGTCATCTAACCTCACTTTTTGTGGGTTCAAGTAATATTTTTTAAATTTGCCACCATACTACTGATCGCGTGACATATCTCGAAATAAATTTTACGCGTCTTAGACATGCATAGACATAGGTTTATTCCCACAAAAAGAATTTACCACAGTTTAGTAATAAAAAAAAAGCCCCGTATGTTCCAAGAGTTATATATCGAATACGTAATTCTTGTATGTAGGATCACCTATAAGCAAAAATTGGTTTAAGAGTAACGATAAAACAAAAGAGCTTCCCGCGTTTTATATCTAGCATCTAAACTTTGGAAGCAAACAACATAGGCCATATATTTTACGACAAACAGCCACCTGCGATATAGCGGAGAGTCATTGACTTCGATGAGTTATGAAAGCCGAACAAGATAGATCTTTCTGCAGCCGTCACGTCTTCCAACAGGTTTCGTAGTCACGTATAGAATATCGAGTGTTAGTGCTCGCAGCGCCAGAGGTAAAACTTTAGAGCTTTTATTACCTGCGATTTATTAATTTGAGAATTTTTGCTCATTAATTTTTTGTCGAACTTCTAATTTCGAAATTTGCCAAGTAGTCATGGCCGATTATAATCTACACACTACAAAAATTAGGTAATTTTTCTTGGTAAATATCACTGTTTTTGACAATTTTTTCCACTAAATGGGGGTAAATGTACAGAAACTTAAGAAAAATGTCGAAATGCTAGAAATTTTTCCATAATACAAATACTTTGCCTTAATATTATTGGAAAATTTCTGTTTCTTAGAAAAAATCTCTAACGTTGTAGTATTACTAAGAAAAATATTAATAATATCTTAGGAAAAGCTTAAAATTTAATTTAAAAACATTAATGATTTTGAATATTTATTGATAAAAAAATATTTTTTTACGCTTTTTACCAACTGATATTAAAAAAAAAAAACTAATGTGCACGTTAGCGAAAAGTCAAAACAAAAGTAACTAATAATTTTGTGATTTTTATTATAGATCCGTTAAGACCGCGAAATTAATCCAACAATTATAATAATGATATTTTCCATACCGAGATACTAGTTAAAATTATTAGAGACATTATTTTCATGGTCCATCAAAAGAAGAATTTAATCTATCCGTTCATTTCTTGAATCAATTATCCTCTGTAGGTCCTTCTGAGAACACTGAACTGTAACATATCATCATTAATGTGCATTTTAAAATTACTTACGGTCGGAGAGATTACCGTATAGACAGCTTTAATTGGATGAGATCGAATAAACATACGCATTCATTGGTTTACATCCGGTCTGTTTACTAATAAACGCAATTAAAAGGCACGTCCCGATACAGAGACAGGGCGCGATACCAAAGAAGTAAATATATCTCATGTATATACTTGTAAATCGTGTATAATGTATTATTATTATTATGTATGTACAATTTATACATACACATATGTATATTATGAGTATTAGTTACTTAATATGTATGCCCCCGGTAGTGTCTCACATACATTATATTGTCACGTGACGTTACAATAACCATAAGACTTTATTGCACAGCATTGCCGTCTGGCTATATAAACTATATAAATACATAGTATACTGCTTGAAGGACGTTAAGAGCTGGGTTACTAGAATTGAAAATGTGCTTTTTTACAGACATAAAGCGACCAATAAAGTTTTACTTCGAATAATAGATACGACTTAATGACAAATTGTGGATTGTCAAGTGAAGACCACACCGAGAAGATTCCCACGTTTTCTCTTAAGAGATTAGGTGATAAAAGTGGTTATTTGAAAAGCGGTTTATATTTGATAACGTTTAGCTATCACATTCTACTTATGTTAAAATAAGACGATTATACAGCTCTTTAGTGTTATTTAATTATATTGCTCAAGATGACTGTAGAAAGTAGAAATGGAAACATATTCCAGAAAAATGCTTTTAAAACGTTCATTCGTAAGATAATGTAATAGTCACACTGCTTCCGATAACCTATAGAGAAGTCAAATGGATCAAAGTAACGTAATTATTAGGATTAGTTCGGCGAAATTTGATTTTCTATCCGCAGTAAACGATATTTATTCTTTTTCTTTTTTCTATTTACTATCTGAAAAGGATTTTAATAATCACTCATACGTTATAAAAGTATGTATAACAATTCGTGGTGTTTACAATGTGCCTTAAGTTTTCCTTCATCTAGTATTTTAGTTTCGGTAACCATGTTTATTTACGATATTTGCTGGAATTTAGCGCACTCTACTTGAGCCAACTTGTCCAGATATTTTGACGACTGCGGATTGTGATTATACAAGGTTTTCCACGGATGTGGCTGGTTATGTACGAAAAAAAAAAGTACATATCTGCAACAATGGGTGGAATGCATAAAACGTAGTAGATGATGCTATTGCTTCACCAAAAAAGTATCTATTTTGTAGCATTTGCTTTTACATAGAAGTATCTGCTTCACGTGAGAAGAACATATTACCTCGCATATTACACTATACGGCACAACAGAAGTACACGAGCGGCACTTTCTAATTGTACGACCTACACCATAAAATAGAGCCTAAATGTGTAGCATGGGTACTAGACGACTTATGCATTCACTGCCGCCTTCGAAATATGTAAACACAGATGTGCGGTCTCGGTGTTTTTTTGTAGTAAATCTACTTTAAATGTAAGGAAGAATGCAGTAAATAAACATAGAAAAAACATTGATCTTATAAAATAGAGAGAATTAAATACATCAAAGGCGCATACTTATGCCTGCCGACTTACCTCGGTTAGCACAATTCGAATTTTTTCAATTACTTACCTTAAATATAATATTGTATACAAACAGATGTTTTGTTTTCTTTACACATCCCTACAGCTTTACCAAATATGTTTGGGTTTTTAATCCAATTGATTCATAATAGCTGTCTGTGTTCGCAGAGGAATCACAAACTAGTCAGAGCCAATCATATACTGTGAAATCAGTCAGAAAACTGTTTCGGATTTCTTTGAGCCAATCGAATCGCGTCTGACTAGTTTGTGATTCCTCTGCGAACGCAGCTAATGATTGTTTTCATAACTATTTTTAATTCGCCGCGACTCCTTTTTTCGATATTAACATAATGAAGAATTAATATTTATATAAACTAATCATTAATTATTAATTTATACCTGCATTTTGTATTTATAGCTATCACTACTGTTCAATTTAGCACTAATTCAAATTTTGTATTTCTTTTGAAAAAATATTGTGAGACTTTTGAGGTAAAATCTTTGAAATAGGGAATTTATAATCGAAATATTTTTTTATCTTGTTATTATAATATTAATGGAAACATACCATTACTATAACTAATAAAAAATATTTTCTGACGAGTGTAGAGCTTTTCGTTCTAATATCTGATGTAAAAACCATGGTTTTGAATGCATCCTCGCCATATCTCCTTTATTATTTAATGTTAAAGAAGGAAGCCGGAGCGAATTAAAAAAAATGATATGAATCATCAGACATAATTAGATTAAAAAATATAAGCATATTTGGGTAACGCTGCAGGGAAAACAAAACATGCATTTCTGTCAATAACGAAATTACGAATTTCTCTGCATTTAATCAATTAATTAGCGCAACACCCACTTCACGAAAAATGGAAGTAGTAATAATCCTTATTACTATATTGTTTAATATCTTTCATAGGTGCTGTCGCAATTTAGTTAATGTGTTCAGTAATATTGAAAAAAGTGTTTCATTCATAACGGAGATATGCTTTACTGATTTCAGTATAGCTAAATACTTTAAATGTCTTCATGCGATCCATTTTGATAGTTTCATTATTATTTGCATACGTATAAAATGAATAAAAGTAATAAACCCATTGATATTTATTGTATAATTAACATGCCTTTGGTTTAGTTCCTAGTCGTAGTTTAACTGTAAAATGAAAATACCTTTTAAAACCATTTAATAACACTACAGCTATTCGAAATACTTCAAACATCAAATAAATTTATTCCTACGCAAAGATAACAAATACATAAGAGATGCATTCAACTTCGCACATTAATAAATCCAGTCTAAGCTTTTTTAAAATAACCGACAGAGAGACCGCACATCTGTGTTTACATATTTCGAAGCGGCCAGTTACTGCATAAATCCGTCTACTATCCACGCTAAAGATATGGGCTCTATTTTACCCTGTAGGTCGTACAATTAGAAAGTGTCGCTAGTGTACTACTACTAAATTGAAGTATTTATGAATGCCGTGGAGATCGCCAAATATCAAATCTCGGTTAACCGATTTTTCATAAAACCACTTAATCGGTTTTTAAAACCGATTTCTGAAATTGGTTTTTAAAATCTGTTTTGGAACGTTTACAATTTTTTTCATTATGACATATAGCGATATTTAATATTCACATAGCTGTTATGCAATTTTTGAGAGGTATAACTGTAAAGTAATAATTATTTAATTGAACATTTCGCCGTCTTCGGAGATAATGGTTATCAACGTCTGCATTTTAAAAGTGGGTAATGTATTTTAAATACAAAGATATATTGCCAATACGCAGCAAATGCCTGTTCTATCCTGACACATACCAAATGTTATTAATAATATTCTTTTAATACAGACGTTATTCAGGATTTTATCTGGAAACGGCATAATGTCCATTAAATAATTTACGAGTTTACAGTTATACCTCTCAAAGTTAGATATATAAATATTAATTATCGCTATATATCACAATGAAAAAAAATTGTAGCCGTTTTAAAACAGATTTTAAAAACCGATTTTCAAACCCCATTTTAAAAACCAGTTACGGTTTTTGTTTTGCCACATCGCCCACATCCAAAACCGGTTTCACAGCATAAACCCGGTTTTGATTCGCAGCACTAGTATTTAGTGTATTCGGGCGTGCGCGTCACTTGTCACAACAAACGTGTTATTAAACTCTATTTACGCCTCTTAAATTTTAAAATTACTTTATTAGAATCGTCTGAGCTTCTCAAAAAGACTTCCATTTATCAAGTGGTTGACAAGGCTCTACCTCTTGTTTCTATGGGCTCATTATGATCAAGAAAATAATTTACAAGCCACTCTACATTTTTTCTGTTGATATACTTCTTTTAAAATAACTCCAAAACCCTTGCAGATAGGTATAGAGAAAACTGGAGTAAATACTACTAAATTACTAGATACTTCTAAAGCGTGGTATCTTCTTCTATTGTAACACGTACTTACATAGTAGCATATGCTTCGGGGACACCGAGAAAACCGAGAAAAAAAGATGTTAATAATATATAATTGGTTCATTCAACAAATTTTTGTATTTAAATATGCTCAAGCCACCCGGTATGTTTAAATCAATTACGCAGAATTAGTTGCACTAATGTTGTTGAATCAATCTACAATTGTGGTTCATCCAATAATCTTAAAGTTGATTTAAAATAAATGTTTGTTCAAATCGGCCGCACATGCATCCAGTTAACTAATTTTGTAGTTCCACTGACGGTTAAAGCAAATAATGCTTTGAATTAACATATATAATTCAACTAAAATATGCGTTTTCTTTCAATGAGGTTACTGTTTTGCAGTAAAATTTAAGTGTGCTGATTTAAACGAAAACTGGTTGAGTGCTCACACTCTCAATGTAAGACTCAACAAAGCTAGTTTTCTTTACGTAACACATTTATTAACAGCAAGTACAACGATTAGATTACAGTCGTTAGAAACAATTAGAGAGGGCCGTAAAGATGCCACTAACCGCGAAGAGGACGCTGAAATATTAAATATAGTTTCCGAAAGCCCATTTACGTCTTCCGTAAAAATTAGGGAACAATTTAATTTACGTTGCTCCCTAACCATCATTAGGCGAAGATTATATGTGGCTGGTTATCATGGTAAAAAGCCTGCGAAGAAAGCGGCACTCACACCTGAACACGCTGCCACTAGACTTCTTTTTTGCCAGCAAAATTTAAATAGAAACTAGCGAATATAATCTTTTCTGATGAAAAGATGTTTTCTTCCTCCGAAGATGCTCCTGTTGTCTTATGGGGACGAAAAAATACTAGATATAATGTAGAAAACATAAGACAATAGTTCACTGCAGGAAGAATAACAACCGATTATTGGGGCTGAATGTGCGATGGCAGTCCTGGAACATTGATAATTGTAACACCACCTCGCTTCACGTCAGAGCGCTACGTCCAGGTATTAGAAGAAGTGCTGAAACCTTCTGTAAGGGCCATATATCCAGAAGATGAGGTGGAAGTAATTACTTTGTACAGGGCAACAGCCCGTACATACTGCTGGAATTGTAAACAGGTGGTTCATTGATAGTAATGACAGGGAGTTGTTGGATTGGCCTGCAAAATCCCCCAACCTTAATCCCATAGAAAATATGTGTGCATCTATGGTAACACAGTGAGAGGATTGGGAACAACATGGTGTTCGACAAAGAAATGTCCCACATCTCACTCAACATGTGCAAACTATTTGGGAGAAATTTCGAGACACTAATCACTACGAAAATTTAAGTTGCTTCTATGGCAAAAAGATTAGCAGAGTGGTATTACCAATAATGGTTATTATACCAAATATTAATTGAGGAGTTTTGCGAAAATATTAGTGCCGATTTCGTAATAGCATGTTAAAATTGTAAATAAAGTATTCATTGATAAACGTTGATGATGTTATTTTCCCATTGGCTATATACTTCTTATTATTTTAAAATGAATAGGATGAATTGGATCAGTATTAAAACACTGTGATTCAACATTTAGGTATTCCTTTTTTTAATTTTTCTGAACACTGTAGTGAGTGCATTTTTTATTATTATAATGTCACAGCTGTTTCCAAAAGCAATAAAATTTAAATATATAAATAAATTAGAATTTGAAACTCATTTCGTTCTATAAATGTAGACCAACCACTACAATTTATCTGAGTAGTATAAAGGCCTACCGCGCAGCACCATCCCTTTCTTACTAACACGGAGACCGTAAAACTTCTAATATTACGTTACCTCTTACACCACTTAAAAACCGTGTTCGGCCAAACTTAAGATGTATCTGTATTAGTTATGGTGAGCGAAATTACCACTAAACAAACAAATAAAAGCATGTAGAAGTTTTGGTTAATATATACAATGAATATAGATATCTTGAAAATAACGAAGGGCACGTTTTTAAAGCAGATATATCAATATAGTCTGCACTAGGTCTGAACTAAAAGCCTATGACATAATCTAAGGCGGTGGCTGTACATGCTTGCAGCGTTAGCATCTACTACGTTTTAAGCATTCCATCAATGTTAGAGTTATCTAAAGCATTTGACTGTGTTTGCCACGATATCTTATTTGTAAAGGTAGATTTTTATACTATTTCCGCTAATCGAAACATCAGTACATATATATATATTTCGCGAAAATTACTTCAGTTAATTAAATACCAAATTAGTTGTATCATTATTATATTCCGAAATCACTTCCCAGAGTTTGGTGAGCAGATGTTTCACAGAAATTGGCTCGCTCGTATACTGTCATGGCAATTTATTTCCGCACGTCTAAGCCGTAAAGATCCCTCGGAGTTCGTTCCACCGACTCATCGAATCGTGATATAGTCGGTACGCGTTTATTTGTATGTCGTCTGGTTTTCTGGGGAACTTGAAAACCGGTTTTCAATAAGCCACTATACAAGTCCCTACTACTCTTTATTATCGATGCAATAATGAATGAATTGCTCTAGAAAACGGCTATCACGAGAACTGGGTGGACGCTATATGGGAGGATTCTCTATGTATATATGAACGAGGAAATAGCAACAAAGAAAACAATATTAAGTTTTATACATTTTCAGTAATGTTTCGTTTATGAAATAAAACCTACGAATATGAGGATTATATTTTATATTGAACGATTAAAGATTGCAATTTTGAAAGGTTTTGCGGAAATTCTAATAATAAAATTCTAGATGTAGAAAATTAAACTTTTATTGTCGTTTCACCAATGTTAACATGCAATTGAGAATGGAATTATTGTTGTGATCTTACCTTAAAGTAAAAAGAAAGCTGAAATATATTCATATTTGTAATCAGTGCTGAATTTTGTATATTTTTTTATTCCCAACATAATATTTTATTTTTGTAGATTAATGTAATTAGTTTAAACACGTAGGTATGTCATTTTTAAGCAGTTATGTTTAGATGTGCGTTTAATGCAAATATAAAATGCATATGTGTATTTTTTTGCTGTCAATACTATAAATGTTTTATATCTACGTTGTTTTCGTAAAATATCAAATTTTTACATATGGTTGATTTAATAAGTTTATTGTATTTTAGAAATTTTAATTTATAATATAGAAAAATATATGTTTGATAGGTTTGCAGTATCCTGCCCGTCATTTACAGAAGTGTTTTTTTTTTAATTTCTATCATTTCTAATATTGTTCTAGCTTTATAATAGTTTTCTCTATTCAATATCACAGTTTTATTGAAATTAATTGAAAGATTGTTATTATTATTATTATTGTTATTCATATGGGTTTTAAGAGCTGTGATGTTATTAGAATGTTTGTGGCTATTGCGGTTTGTGGTCAGAAAGGTGTTGCATAGTTTGTTCTTTGTACACTTTATCACAATTATTGCATGGAATCTTATACATATTACAGTAAAAAATACACATATATATTTTACATTTGAATTAAACGTACATTTAAATATAACTTAAAAGTGACACACAAATTTGAAGAAAAAGTAAACAATATTTAAAAATGAAAAATTAAATTACATAAGTGTCTAAGCTAATTGAATCGTATATAGTTGAAAGGTGTTAAGCGCCATTTTCTAAATATTTCGAGTTATTGCAACAATTTTGCTTTCCTCCCCTATCAGTACGTTTGATGTTGAAAATATGCATTGTTTCGCACTAATGTACCTTATTTCATAACATTCATTCATGTTTGAGCAAGAGAACTAATTAAAAATAATATAATCTAACTCAGAATCGTTTTTTGGGTTTTTCTTAGAATGTCGCTTGCCTCCTTTCAACAATAAACGAATCAATTACATTAATCTACATGAAAAATATATTATGTTGGGAATAAAATAGTTATATAAAATTCAAGTCGATTCCAAATATGGATATACATATTTCAGTTTTCATTTTACAAATTTAATTAAATAAGGTAAGATTACAATAATAATAATAATAATAATAATAATAATAATATATTTTCATTTCATTATGCGTACAGCGTAAAGTTCGTCAAGGTAAATAAATATATAAATGCAATAAACATATAACAAATAATGGTGAACATGGTATTACAAATACAACGATAGATATTTTACATATTAGACAAATCTTTGTGTATTTTAATTCTTTCTGTGAAGAACTCGTTAATAACGTAATAGTTTTTTTGTGAGTAGTGTTTTTTTCAATACAGACTTAAATTTTAGCGGTGGCAAGTTTTTTAAATCTTCAGGTAAGTGATTAAATATTTTTAAACATTGAAATGAATTATGTAATAGTTCCATCTTCAATTTGTCTTCTTTTCATGTTAAATTTTTTTAAAATTTAAAATACTAAAAAACTATTGTTTACAGACTTATTTATAATAATTGGACAATTTTGAAAAAGTCAGTATTAACATTGGTGAAACGTCAATAAAAGTTTAATTTCCTACATGCAAAATTGTAAAGGAAACAGAAAAGAATATATCCAAAGAATTTCCTTGGATAGATATCGATATTTATCGCAAAAGATTTTTGGAAGAGGAAAAAAGCTCACCCTATGATGAGAAGCATCACAAGACAACAGTACAAAGCAGAAAATTATTGGAAGAAATTCTCATTAAAATCTGGCATTTGTATCTGATAACACATGCCCGATAAATACAATTTGTTACAGTTATGCGTCACTCTATAGGACGTGATGTGATTATTGGGAAATAATTTTCCCACTCGATGAAATCCAAACCGCGTTTGTTCTACCCTGTACTGTAATCTTACACTTGCGGAACCTGACACGTTGTTAGTGTTGTCGGTTTTGTTTCGCAGAACCTACACATTTTACTTGACGATTTCTATTTTCCAATCGGACGCAATGAAGGGTAATAACAACATAATATCGATTTCCTTAAACCGCTAATATATGATAGGGTTTCAGCCGGTGCAATAACAATTTCAGTGTGATGAAACATGTGGTGAAGTCGCCAGAAAATTTGTACAACATATTTTTGTCGTTGTGAGTATAAGTTTATTTAGCGAAATACTTTCATAATGTCTAACGTAAGTAGTGGAATCTTTGTTGCGGTTTTAACGAAACCGAATATCTGGAACTAGAGAAGAATATATTAGTATAAAACGTTATAAAATAATTTTTATGGGTTTCACTATTAGCGTTCTTCTTTAGCAATTGTTTTTAACCAGTCCAGTTTGTCATTTGGATGAAGGTTATATGCAATAAAATTTAGAATACCAATTCTTCACTTTTTTTTTTTTATCTTCTTATTGTTTCTATACACTGAGAAAAGAGATTGCATTAAATCCAAAGTTTTGTGACTTTTGGTTTTTATCATATTAAACGAAAAAAATGCCTTTTCTCAGAAAAGTGTTTATTTTAATTGAAAGTAGCGTGCTGTTTTACCGGAAGACTATTTCCTTCTTAAGTACATGCTTTTCGACGAAAAGTAACCGTAATTAAATGAAATGCACCTTAGTTTTGATTAATATTTTATAATGTCTTTATAACTTCTGTTTAAGTAAGACAATACACATTACATATTATATTTTTATTATTGTGTACATATTTAACAACATATTTTAGTTTCTTTTAAGTATTATTGAATTATAAACAGTATTTTAAATAAAAAAGCCGGACGTTTTGGTTTATTTGCGTGGACACGCATGTATTCATTGATTTAAAACTTTTACCTTTTAACGGAAAATGCAAGCACCTGCATTCAAGCTGAATGCTTTTTTACGCTGAAGTATTTTAGTTTTTTTATTAATAATAATAATATAATAATATAATAAAGTGTTATTCATGTTCCCATCGTGCATAAGTCTCAGATACACAAACAATAATGAACAAAAGTGAAATATTTTTCGCGCGGATTTAAAAAAATTTCGAGATAATTGGAATCTTTTCATTAATGCTGATTTACTTATAAGCGAGGAATTTACAGTAAGTAGTATAGTGTTGAAGGTTTTTAAAACTGTTATACACGGGAAAACGATCTTGTTATTTCAATCATTTTTCATGCATTTGATTACAGTTACTAAATTATACTTGATTTAGAACATTAAAAATTTCCTGTATTTATCAAACAAATAATTTGGTTGGTAGATTTATTTGAAAGCTAGTGCAGTATTTTTTAATTTTACATGGAAGTAAAAATAAATATTGCATTTTATTTTCGTATTATAGCATTTTCTTCCTATTATAGTTAGCAGATGAGCAAAGTACTTATGTGTAGTAGAGAAATGTCGCATAGATGGCGCATTCTCCTATTTTCATTCCAGTAACAAATAATATTTCGACAAAACTAGGCTGGAAACTACGATCGAACATGTTATATCTGGTACATTTACTAAAACAACATCTGATAGGAGTCATCCCATTGAAAGGACGATTTCTTTAACGGCACACTAGAGTGTTTAGGTGGTCACGCGACCAACTTCGCATACTATTACGGATTTACAACATTGCTAACGCAAATCTCTCCTTAGTGCATGGGTTTTTGGCAGATAATTATTTCATTTCGATGAAAATGATCACGGCATTTTTTGTGTTTGCGCTTAAGTCTAAATGAGTAAATATTATAAGAAAAAGGAAAACCTTCTGAATCAAAATGCTTACTGTTTTTTGCCAATCTGCGTATTTTCAAGTTCAAATAAAGAGACTTGAATCACCATCAAATTTTTCACTTAAAAGAATAAACTGTTTCAACGAAAAATATATTATTTCCGAATAAATGCGTGAATTTAAAATTATATTCCTTTTCAAGGAAACCCCAAATCGTGTTGGCTATATATAAAACGCAAAAACTTTTGGTTTAATACAATTCCTTTGACTGAACATGAACTTAACACAGTTAATACAGATATAAAAAATATTTATCAAAACAAGATGCATTCCATTTATTAAAGGTTACTTTTCGTCACAAGCATCTACTTAGAAGAATAAGTTTCCGGCAAACAGTACCTACTTTCAAATGCAATAAACACTTTTCTGCGAAAAGGTATCTTCTTCATTTAACATGTATAAACCAAAAGTTATATTATAAAACTTTTCATTTAATGCAATCTTTTTTCTCAGTGCTTGAATTGATCACGGTAAGTAAATTTACCTACTACATGTCAGCAATAAGTATAGTTATTAACACATATACCGCTAATACCACGAAATTAATTGGATAATTTTAATACCTTGACTAAAATAATACAATATGTAATGTACAGATCACTATATTTTTGGAATAATTCATTATCTTTGAAATTCATTGAATGTGATGTGCAAAATATGAAAATTAATGTTGGAAATGCATACTGCATTTAAAAACTAGATATATTGTAAAATGAAAGGGTATTAGAAATAAAAAATAAACAAAAATACATTTTAACACAAATAAATTTTAGAACTAGATACAAAATAATAAAAAAACACTATTCCTTGTTGTATGATTACATTATGTCATATGCAGTATTTGGATTATTAAGTAGTCAATGCTGTATAGCTTATCAAAGTGTAACCTAACAGTTCTTCAGTTTTGCTATTTTGGTAAGTTTCAACGAAATTTCCAATGCCTCGGCCAATCTTCATTGCTTGTCAATTTTAATTTTCCGTAACAATCATTAGTTCGATATCCAATTTACGATTTGTGATTCGGACTGTTCATTGCTAATACTACCGTAACATCTTTGCGAGCTGCCCTCGAGCTTGTTAATAACGCGATCATATATTAGCTCCTCTTAATGGAAACACCGCAAACATCTCCCTAACTCGAGGGCAATATCAATTGGATCTTGCAGCTGGCATGTGTAATTACGTCCTGATTGAAGGCTTCGGCATCAGGAGAGCACTTGTTGTAGCCGCAGTGACGATCAATTAATAGCGGTTATTGAAAACAAGAGCGCTATTCAATAGTATTTGTTAGCAACCCATTTCGATAATAACACCTTGCTCCTGAAGCAAGTGATATCGATATGCTATTAAAATTATTAAATTCCATGTGTTTCTATAGGTTAAGAGTCTCACAAACGAGTTTTTTCCAATGAAATTCTTTTCTGTAGATAACTGCTACTCATATAAATATTTGAAAAATTTAGTCACTGGATATTTTCACGCTCACATCACTCATACCATCAGTTTGTACTAATAGAATATTTATACGGATTCCGCCAAATGTTTGTTGGTAAAACATGCGCATTCAACGGAAGTTACTGCCAATAATAACCAAGGTTTTACTTAGTATGTAAAGTTAGTAATGCCAGTCATTTGCGATATTGTTGGCGTCTGCTCTTGCGGATATACCGACAAACGCATCCATGTAGAGTTCTTTTATTGATCCGCGCAACATCTGCACAGATGGAAGAAAGGATGTGGTGATGTTTTTCACTGCCGTTTGTCGGCTATCGTTGACGACTGCACGAATGTGTATGACTCGCTGCATATATTAATGTATGTATTTGCATCTTTTTCTTTCTAGGAATGTTATATTTTCTAAGAAGTGGAAAGATGTGATAATTAGAGAGTAATTCACTTTTGGTGAATACACAACAGATTGTATGGTCTACAACATTTACTTCACCTGACCTATAAACGAAGCAGTTATAGGTACTAACGTTAGGAAATGACGCCTTCGCAGTTATTAAAAATAAGAGACAGGTGCGACTTACGTGGGCCACAATCATGTGGGCCTTAATGAGCTTTACAACCTTTCACAAACTATACATTTACGGAAATGCCCGTAATAAACAAGAGTGCATGCTACAACTTATGTATTTTTTTCCTCGTCTCGTTGATTTGAAGCGTTTCATAAATTAGTAGAAAGTAACCGAACGCAGTTTTATCTAACGATGGGAAACATTTTGAAAATCTTCAATTAGAAAGAGTCAATAACTTGTGGGATCGTAATGGTTCGCATGAAGCTTTCTTAAAGTACTTGTTGCAGTAACATCATAATTCAAAGGTATGATAGTCCATTGAAGATTGCTATCCATCTTCAATGCTTCAATGGACTATCATATTCTACAACAGAAGTATACAAGAACCACAGATCAGAATTAACCCAGATTTTCTACAGTCAAATTCAAAACTTATGTCTCCTTATTTCTTTGTATTTCATATATGTATCTTGTTCAGGCTGTTGATTTGAATTATACAAATTATTTCAATAAAGGAATTATTATAAACGTGAAAAAAGAAACTAATGTTGTTTGTATTTCCGAAATGATAGGCAAACTCTTTTCCTTTAATTTTCTTGTCATTAACTTTTTCTACGTTCTCTTTTTATTGGCTTCTACACTCTTGTGCTTGAAGTTTGAACCTCTTCTTTTGATGCATTTACAAATTTTCCCATAATGTATGATGCAACAAGATATGGATCTTTTAAGTTGCTGAATTGTGAACGCATTCTTGATATTTCACGTCATTTCAATCGTGTTCATTTGAGCTTTGTTCCAACTGCTACTGGCGACCTATTAGCAACGATCTGGTTCGTTTAATTGTCAGCAAAAAGGTCTTTTTCTAAAGTCAAGGGTTGCGGGCGTCTTTAATGATGTTTCTCAGTCTATATAGAAACCTAATAAATAAATGCACCTATTGTTAAAATTTCATAAACAAATACTTTGTTGTAAAAAGCTGTAGCTGAAATTTCTGAACCATTGTGGAAAATAATATTTGCTAACGATATAAAAATTTAATAATTGTCGTAAACTCAAGAAAATGTGCGGTTTCCAAAATCTTAATTTGGAAGTAACCAAATAAATTTTCCAAGTAACGATGCAACTATTCAAGTTAAAGTGAATGAATTCTATTCCATTTGAAAAAAAGAACACATCTTGGATACAAAGATTTGATTTGTTTCTTTAGTATAGTGAATTGTTTCTATTATTGTCTCTAATATACAGGGTGAGTTTTTTTATCTTTGGACAACGGAATATCTCTAACCACTGCATCTCAAAAAAAAAGATCTTAATAAGATTTGTTATAATGTAGGGGGCTCACTAAATGGTGCCGAACTCGATCCCCCCTCACCCTCCAAAGTGGGAAGGGGGACAACTTTGATATCTTAAATGGGAACCCCCATTTTGTATTACAGATTCGGATTTTACGCCATCAAGTATGTGGTTTTTGTTTTTTTCGATTCGAAATTCATTCTGCAAGCTGTTTCGATATTTTTGCCATTTAAGTTTCCATGGATGAAATATGGACCAATAAGCTTATTGCCAATTACCGCGATTTTATTATTTTCTGCAGGAATTGTTTTTCGGCGATTACGTTTTCTTGGCTGTACAGTTCCTTCGCTAGAGAACTGTTGAACGACTCGGTAAAAAGAAGCGCGCGATCGCACCTTGTCGGGAAAACGTTGTGAATAACCTACATCCTACCACTTTCTCCATAGATGTAAATCATTTCAATTCTCTCTTGTAATGTTATAGCCTCCATTACTGTTCAAATATTCAACACTAACTAATTTGCATTGGATTAATGATTAATAATCTCAATGAGAATCGGACAATGTGTAAGTATTCACAGCTTGTCAAGTACTGAATAAAGTACGGTTTTGTACCGTTGAATAGCATTCCAATTGCGAATAAATAAATGTATCGAAGTGAAGGGGTACAGTTTCGAACACATGGCTTTTTTAAATGTTAGTTTATGTTAAAATAAAAAAACAGAAAATCATGTTTGCTTGCCTCTCTTTTTTGTGTATTTTTTCTAGACGTTCACAATGTTTTTTTTGCGATTACAGCGCAATCTGTTACGAATCGAAAAAAAAAAAACAAAAACTACATACTTGATGGCGTAGAATCCGAATCTGCAATACAAAATGGGGGTTTCCATTTAAGATATCAAAGTTGTCCCCCCTCCCACTCTGAGGGGGTGAGGTGAGGGATCGAGTTCGGCGTCATTCAGTGAGACCCCTACATTATAACAATTCTTATTAAGATCTTTTTTTGATTTGATGCAGTGTTTTAGAGATATTCCGTTGTCTCAAGATAAAAAAAACTCAGTAAATTAAGTACATCAGCGAGTGTGTAATTTATGACTTTATCTTAAACCGTAAGCACTACTGTATTCTAGGGATGACCTGCTCCTTATGCGGAGCAGGTGCACCAGCTCCGACTCCGGCTCTGAACCTGGTGCAAGAAATCAGGTTCACAGGGTCTACAGGTCCCCTCCTAAACTCTACTCTGTTTTTATTGCACTGGTACTGGTATAAATGCAAAAGCAAATACAGCGAAATAGGAAGAGTGATATATTTGAATATTTCTAATTTATAGTAATTTGATAGCAAGATGACTATTTTGTAGTTATTTGCGGTTTGTACAATATTTTTTGTGTAAATAACAACAAAACTTGCCAGAAGTTTCTTTACATTTTATTGTAATAAGTTTATATCTGTGAAAATAAACGAAACTACGTAGTTTCATTTCATACACAACAACAGATTTTGATGACGATGTCTCTATCCGTATATTTCGTTTCTAAAATGCATATTTGGTAATTAATTGTACGATTCAATTTACAAATAATAATAAACATGAAAACTATAAATTTGTCGTTGATAAGTCAATTAACTTTGTTATTTCAAGCGGACTGAGTGAATTAAAACAACGTTCTTAAAAAAAAATAACTACTAAAATAAAATTTCTAAATAAATCTGAAATTCCCCGCCGCACATCAATTTAGGCGCCGGCCAACATTATTGCTTGGTGTTTATATACTTTAAATAGGCTTCTATGCATTTTTATAGTTCGAAGACTTCTTTGGAGTACATTGGTTGTTGATTGCTATGGTAAATAGTGATTTGGATGTATTGAAATAAATCCCTAATTATAATGTTGTTTACAGTCTACTTAATGGAATTAGTTGTCTTAAAGGAATATAAATCAAATAAAGGATCAATACATTGTAACGTATAAAAATACAAAAAAAATATATCTAAGATGATGGGTTCCAAACCTCTTCGTCAGAGGTCCATTCTTCAGTTTCTGTCACTGATTCTTCAGAAGAACTTTCGTCATCAGTACTGGGCCCAGAAGGAATAAGCATTTCCATTGCTTCCTGGCTATGTGGCATTGATATCCTTTTTAGTTTTGGCCTTATACTAGTAATTAAGAGATCAGAACTGAACAGTAATCTATTGAGAACATCTAAATTACACTGCTCTCTGGAGAATTTCCTGGCGAAATTCATCCGATATAAACGAAAATGTTTGTCCCGTGCCTCTGCTGCTTCTTCGAACAGTAATTCAATAGGCAACAGTGCCTTTTTCGTCACCGTTGCACCGTGGATCAATAACTTGTGCCTAGTGGGGGTCATGGGATACCACGAATATAATTCCACATAACGTTTGGCAGTCTCATATTCATATTTAGCAAATTTCTCTAAGTCGACTTGACCGCTGGAAATTACCTGTAAAATTACTTTTAACCGTTTTATGAGGTCGTAGTCGACACCCGTAATTTTTGCTGCCATCTCTGGATTGGCGAAAAATCGTCTACTCGAACACCCCCCTTATTCACCAGATCTGGCTCCGACTGACTATCAGGTCTTTCCTCGACTGAAAAAAAGGTTAAAAGACCGCAAATTTGCTCCCAACGAAGAGGTGATAGAAGATGTGAAGGCCTGCTTTGCAGATCAAAATAATGCAGATTCTAATAATTCTTTTTGAAAGGTCTAGAGGCGTTGCAGGTTCGTTGTAATAAATGTATCCAGTTAAGAGGAGTAGTATGTATGTTGAATAATAAAATATTTTGACTTTCAAATTTTGTGTGCTTCTATAGTAGGCTAAAATTTTTTCAATACTTCCTCGCACAAGAAACAAGACAAATATTGTATTGTTTGGTGGTTCTACTGTATTCAACGCTATGTATTACTTGCGTCCTGCATCACCAAGTTTGCACTCGAGTCTACCCCCATGTAATTACATGCCGAGAGCTCGCGACGATGGGTTCTAACAAGCGCTTCGCCGGATTCGTTTCGAGAACTTACTCGCTTGCATTGCACAAAGTACGTGTTTTTTTTTTGGCGTAATATCACATAATACACGCCATCCTACCAAGTTATTAGTCACATTTGCAGTGTAAGGACTTCAGCTAGCATTACTAATAACTAGTTCCCAGATTTAGCGGTATATGCCGGCTTCAGTGCGGCACTAAAGCTCGAAAAATGTCGGAAACGAGGACAAATCCTTTTCAGATCTGGGCTATTCAGCAACGATAACGCGGAAGCGCCCGGAAAACTTCGCGCTACCAGGAACTTTATCGAGTCGGCCATGAATAATTCAGCGGGCACCCACATGCATAAATTCATGGACGATCCTCTGAACTTCAGAACTTCATGCATTGGATAGTTTCGAGTGCGGTGAATGTGGAATGCGGTAGATGCATATATCATATTCTTTGACTATATGAATTGAGTACTGCAGTTCCGTGCAGGAAATGCCAACGGTCGGTGTAATTTTCAGGATAGATAACTAGCTATTTGTATTTCTCTTTTTGGGTTGGGGAAAAAAAATGCATAATTTCAAAAAGAAAAACAAACTTGGTTATTAAGGCTCAGCAGCCAAAGAACGATGTTGTCCATATTTTTTTGTCGGCAACAAAATGCTGGATTTGTTTTTTTTTTTCAATTTACCGTTTGAGGTTGTAAATAAGTGAATATATTCAACAGAGCGCTACATAACTCTACTTAAAACCACCTTCAATTGATTTGCCTGATTTCAACTCATCACTGGAGTTAAATGAACCGAATCGATTGTAGTTAGTATTCCCAATGAGTTGCGCGATAAATATTTTGACGCACAATTGAAAGTACCCACAAATATGTCAGCAAAATGACTTGAAACAGGCAAGTACAGACCCTGTATTTACAAGGGAGAAGGTAGTAGAATGACTTAAATGATTTAAATCATTCGATTGTAGTTACACTCTTCTTTGTATATGCAGTAAATGGGAACTGGGAACGTATTTTATTGCTAATTCAAAGCAGTGGCGGCTCGTGAGTTATGAAAGAGGGTGGGCACAAAATAAGAACTTGCCTATTTTTTGTACATAAAATCCATTCTTCTGTTTTTCGTGCTGGAAAAGGCGTCCATGACTTTGTTGTAAAAATGCGTTCAGTCGATTTTCTGACATTGTGCTTATCAGAAAAGTTTTAATGCGTTTGAGGGTGGAAAAATAAAGTTGTTATGTGTTATGAACACTAAAAGTGGAAAAACACCACCTAGACCTACGTTACACATGTCATCGCGCTCATAAGTTACTGAAAGTTCACTTTTTAATTTTACGCTGTCCAACATAGGATAAGATTTCATAGTTTTTCATACACATAATTAACCGACGCAAAATTTGACGATTTTTTTTCTACATCTTCGTTGTACTTATGTCGCAAATAGCTAGGTACAAAACGGCCTTTAGACAGTGCTCTAAAGGCCGTTTTACACCTAGCTATTTATTGTGCAATTTATTAGCCAATTTAAAATTTTACGTGTATAACACGTATTAAATCCATGTTATACAAAACTGCTAGTGCCGTCAATTTGCTTTGTGACTTTGCGTGCATCTTGAATGCTTACTAATTATATTTTGTTATTAAGTTTATCGAACGAAAAGTAAACGAAAATAATGTCTGGTGGAAAGAAACGAAAAGTAGATGGAGAGGGTCGCCAGTTTCAAGAAAAATGGACTGAAGAATTCTTTTTTATCTTGCACAGTGGTACCTAAGCCTATTTGTTTGCTGTGTAATGAATCCATTTCAGTGATGAGAGAATTCAATATAAAGAGGCATTACTCAACTAAGCATCCTATGCTGCACTCACTGACAGGACAATAAGAAAGAAGACAATCGAGAGCTTTACCGCAAATTTGGAAAACATCAGCAAATGTTTCATAAAAAATAACAACTTCATAATGTTTGTGAAAGCTAGTTTTATAGTTCGTTCAAAATTAGCAAAGTCATTAAAACCATTTGCCGAAGGAGAATTTATCAAGGAGTGTTTAGAAGTTTGCAGTGTTTTGTGTCTGAAAAGAAAAATGAATTTGAAAAAATTAGTTTGCCAAGACGAACTGTTGCCCGACGTATAGAAATGATGGTAAATATAAAACAACTTTGACTGACGTATGGCTTGTTTTGAATCATTTTCATAGCATTAGACGAGAGCACCGATATGTGTGACACAGCTCAACTGGCTATATTTATTCGAGGTGCTGATAAAGAGTTCACTGTTACTGAGGAATTGCTTGCTTTACAGCCGCTAAAAGGAACCACTACAGAAGAGGATATTTTTAATGAAGTTGAAAAGGTATTTCAAGTTTTGGTTTGCCATGATCAAAATTAGTTGGTGTATGCACAGATGCTGCACCTTCTATGGTCGGCTTACGTAAAGATTTCATCGGAATTTTGTATAAAAAAGCAACTGAATTAAATGTGCAAAAAGATGATTTGATAGTCCTTCATTGCGTTATCCACCAACAGAACTTGTGTTCTAAGTCCATTCGACTCCAGAATGTTACGAATGTGGTAGTAAAAACCATCAATTTTATTCGATCCCGAGGGCTTAACAATCGTCAATTCAAGGCGTTTTTGGATGAAATATCAGCCGAACATGACCACGTAATATATTATTGTGAAGTCAGATGGTTAAGCAAAGAAAAAATGCTGAAACGGTTTTACGAGCTTAGAAATGAGATAGCAGATTCTATGCAAATAAAAGATAAACTACTATCTGAATTGAGTGACCCAAAATGGATATGTGACTTAGCATTTCTGGTCGACCTTACTATATATGTATTTGTTTTGCATCTATGCTCCTTGAAATATTTTTAATAATTATTTGAACTTTAACATAGCTACTCTTCGTTAATTAAAATTTACCTCATTAAATGCTACATCAATGATATAATATTTAATACCAGCAAAATTACTGAAGTAAACGTTTCATTTCTCTCAGTGTTGAGTCAGAGAGAAAATTTGTTTTTATTTTACCACCAGTATTTCGTTGCTATTCTAAAAACCGAGAAAACGAAACTGTTTGGACAGCGGAAAGAATAACACTCGAAAAAGTCTAGAACAACTAATTTCGTAACTTAACGCGTATCCTGAGCGGAATTCTTTGGCCATGTCAGAACCTACTCGGCGTACTTGCACCACTTCTATATAATTCAAAATAATGACGGTGCTACCCTCGCGAGACTAATAGCAGCTACCTGTTTATTTATGGCGGTCTTATTACTCCTACAGGTGTAATATTTGTGTTGATTTATCGTAAAAAGTTCTAACGTTGTTTGCATAGTGGTACTTCCTTTTTCTCGGAAAATACGATGAGCGAAAAAGAATGCTAAGGGGTAACTTTTCTCTTCTTGAATACTCTGTTATTATGTAGTATACTTACGCAGTTTTTATTGCAAATTATGGGGAAGCGAAGGTCGTAAAAGTATTAGTGCTGTAGATAAGGGAGGAACTTTCTTAGAAACTTCATTATCGTTAGATAATGCGACTTCTTTTTACTGTTGAGACAGAAGTTTTAAATAATGGAGTTTTTATAAAAATATCCAAAGAAAATTGGTCATTTTAGGGAAGTTTAATTGGTGATATTACTAAAAAAGCGTCGCTGGTAAATTTCAAAACGTCAACTGAACTTGATTGACTGAAGTTACAAGAAAGGCAGTACTATACTGTAGGTAGTAATACTTACTAATACAGTGAAACCTTTCCACAACGGACACTTACAAATTCTACTGATTTGTCTGTTGCAGAGGGGCATTTAAGGTTTTTAATATTAAGCAGGTACACAGGATTCAAATTTAGTTACAGTAGGGGTTTTATTTAGGGGTCAAATGTGTGTGCACTTGACGGGAAGGAAAAATGCTTATAAGATAAAATCCCATAGCTAGAGTTCATGATTTTTCGGCAATCTTTAGGAAATTGGAGAAATAAGTGGCCTATTTGACATGAATAAATGTCAGGATCAATTTTGACAATTTGATATATATTCTTATCCAGCATGTGAACTCACCCAACCGAGATTTTTGTTAACTGTTTTTTGTTTTGGAAAATTATGTTGATTTGTCAAATGAGATGTCATGTACATAAAGAAGTGTGAATAAAATATTGATTATCCAGGTAAAGTTTTGTAACTTTTTTTGTAACTGTGGTATACAAAACTGCAGCGATATTTAAAAATTTCGCACAATAGTAAAGTCTTACTACAATTTCCGTCCAAGAGTAAAGTGTAAATATTACTATGCCGATTTTTCTCGGTGCAGGTGTAAGGAAAATTCAAAAATATGCGCTCATTTGTGAGAAACTTAGGAAAATGGATTTTGTAAAGCAGACGGCAAATCTCCTGCTTTCATTACCTTCTTATCTGCACTATGACCTTTCTCATCAATCTTCTTTAATAAGGAAATCCTATGAAAGGGAGAAGATAGAGGGGGATAAGATCACGTATGATTTTCCTTAAGGATTTATCTCTGTTATCTTGCCTCTAAAAGCCTCTAATAAAACCAGCTTTTCCCTCCCATAATAATAATAAACGACAAATAGATAAACAAGAATCCCGCTTCTAGATCAAAAGAGATCCCCCAGAAAGCCCTTTCCTGTCCCGGGCGCAACGGATTTCTTTTATTATCCTCCAGGATGATGCCGTGAAATTTGCTCGGCTCCGAATGTTGCGTAGAAGGACAAATCCTATAAGACGGTAGCGGAACCACCCACTAGTTTTTTACTACGGAGAAGAAAGACGGAACAACTCTTCTGTGTTATTTTTCGTCTCCCTTTCTCTCTCTATTGTAGCGGAGCTGGAAGTGAATTCAATTATGAGTAGCGTCGAACGGATGGCAAGTTAGCGAGAACGTGGCGCGCTCACCGAACGGAAGGAGCCGGTTTTACCGCTTCTAAAAATAGAAGCGCGCGCAAGCAGTAGGCATTGGTACCAGCGAATATTGCCGAAGCTTTTGGCCATAGTCAGGGATCGCGTATTCCACATTACTGGGATTGCGGAAACGTAAAAGGAAACTCACAGAAAGTATTCCTACTTTAATTCCACGGTATTAGAAGGAATGGTGATCTAAACAGCTTTTCTTCGCAATGAAGGTTGTTTGATTGATTCTAATACGAATCTTGGCTCAGTTTATTTGAAATATGAATAAATAGGATGCCTCTGCAAATGATTATCTGTATATACGCAATCCAATATATTTAATGAATTCTGCGATGGAAACAGTAAATATTTTTGAAACGCTATGCAAGGCATTGGAATGAATTGGGGTGGGAACATGCTACATACTGTATTATTTTTGATTCCGAGCTAGTCTATACGAAAATAACAGTATCCCTTATTTTTATTTTCGTATAGACTAGGAATCAAATATAGGATTTATACAAATTAAATTTTACACAGACAACTTGCATTGGATTCTAAATTTGAAATAGTTACTGACTAAATGCTATCTGTTGATGATATTATGATTATAGAACATTTTTCCAACAAATCTAGATTTTAGGGATACTGTCTTTCTAAAAACTACACGAACTATGCACATAATTCCTATCAAACTCAATGTCACAATTGAAAATTTGACAGATTAATTGACGGCGGAGACGCAGATTTTGCAATAGGCTAACGTCAAACTGCTAATTCATTTTTGATTGGCCCAAAATAGAATCTCTAATTTTTTATTGAGCGGAAGAGTTGTGACGTTGAACTAAAACTTTTAAAAAATATAGATTTCCAAAGTTTTCTCCTTTAAAAATACAAATCTCACAAACAAAAAACCTGTATATCCGTAGTAATTTGAAACTTTTCTTTCGAATAAAAAAATTAAAAAAATTGCTTCCCGAACCCATTACAGGTACTTGTATTGCACTGTATATAATTACAGTAGTTTTAAATAATTATTACAAATGTAAATTTTACAAGTCTTAATCATAAATCATAAAAAAAAAACAGTAAGTTATGAATTGCAAATCAAAATTCAATTTTATTCAATTAAAATAGTGTATATAAGTATGTATTATGTATTATTGAATTATACATATACCCAATTTTGAGACAGCTTTATTTTTGGTTTGAGGAGTTACAATGTCTCTGAAAAAGAGGAATAAACTTGAAATTTTAAAAGAAATACGCCAAGTCAAAGATATCTTCGAATATTACCAAAGAAAATAAAATAAAAAATGGAACCAAATTCATGTGAAAGCACAGGCTGTCGATAAAAGAATCTTACAACAGCGGGATCCTCTACATTTCGTAAAAATAGAAAAAGGTGTCTATCCGTCACTGTGCTTAATGATGTTCTACGACTAATAATGCTCCACCACTGTTGTACCGTATAAGCAAACGTTTCAAAAGAAAACCTTCCAGAGAGGTGGTTCTTCTACGTACGCCTGAACTTGGTCTAAGTGCCTGACTTTCATTTGTGATCCATCGGTTTCAATGCCGTAATATATTGGAGCGATTACGACTCTGCGGACAGCTTCCCGGAAAATTCACCGCTTTCATGTAGGCCAATAATCCCTCCGCCTTCGAAGAGGGTTATTTCTTTGTAAGGTGCAGATTTTCATCTGCGAGGCATCGTTCAGAATTGCTTGAGATATATCACATCTACATTGCCTATATTGAATCTTAGCAATCGTTTGCGAGTTATATACGAGATACATGAGGCATAGTTTCTCGAAAATTAACCAAATCGATGAAATATGTTCGATATTATTTAGAAGGATATTAGTTAGTTAGTTAATTAGTAAGTCGTGGCATCCGCATGGTTCGATTAATCGTCCTGTCCACTGCAACTACCAGGGTCGACTGTTATCTTAGAGTTGATCCAACAAATTCAGGCCTTTAAGGTAACTCAGTAACTTGCTGAATGAAATTGTTCTCAGGTATTCTAGGAAAGGGTCAGCCTTTCCGAAGGTTACATACCTGATTCTTGTAGTTCTTCGTCTTCTAAACACAGTCAGCATTCAGTCTCATCAGAGAGCCCAATGTTGTGTAGATGCTTTCTGAGTTTACAGTGACTTGTAAGAGACAATCACCTTGACATTTTTACGGTCAAGTTCTAACAGTTCCTTGGCTGTCTTATGACTAGATGTAATACACTCTTTCGCGTGTACCTAATCAGTTGTACCAATACTGAAGCACTTACTGGTTTGCCCGAAATGTGATATACTGGTTAAGTACCGTAGGTGTTATGCCAATGGCAGGTTCTGATTCCTGAAATTGCTCAGCAGCACCCTTTTTGGCAAGGATGTCTGCTTCCTCATCTCCAAGAATGAGTGAATGCCCATGTACTTAGATTCGGGCTAGATTATTAGCAATTTCTCACAAACACATTTTAATGGCATAGATTTCAACCTGAAAGATCATTGTGTGTTGCCCAAAGCAGATATTACACTATAAACTTTCTTTGACAAAGAATTTTTATATGCGTCGTAAACTGAGCTTAAAAATTTTGGAAAATATTTGGAGATGATGCGTTTTTTATTGCAGACAATGTAGTAGTTAATCCCTTCTTCTTAATTAACACTTGGAAAAGATTACCTTTTCTACGTATGTAACCGTAGCTAATCCTTTTTTATGGTGGCACTAATACAGTAGTTCCGATTACATGTGCCGTCATCAGTCAGTAGTGACGAATACCCCCGTATAATAAACAAGCGCAACGGGATAATTGACGAGGGGCTCGTTAGGTCCCATTAAACAGAGATTGTAACACCCGCGCCTGTTTCCTCATTGAGCGCGACCATCCCGCTATTTAACGGCCACAGGTCTAAAATAAAACATTTATGTAATAGTCCGTTTTAACGGCTATAGTGATGCGAAGATAATTCTGCGAATAACTCTGATTCCGATTTTCTTATTAGTGCAGTAAAATTCATGACAGAATGAATCATTGTATTTTATTATTTATCAATTTTTTGATAATATCAATTTGTATATTAAGGAATGGTCACTGATTGATAATGAATATTGAATAATAATTAGCAATTTAAATATACTGGATAAGTAGGTAGCCAGGTAAAATACTGATTTATTTTTGGAATATTTCATGGTATCTTCACATAAAAAAATATTATATAACCTTGCTATCACCTCTGTTCCTATAATAGAATGTCGAAAAAGTGTTAATAATTCATCCGAACTATGTGATCTATATTTCTCATGTAGTATACGAACGTAACTCCTGTTTAGGAAATTTTTTTTTTCATTAAACCTTTTATAAAGCTACACACTTCAAAACACTCGCCATAAATGCCACTAAACTGGGAGCACGTTTCAATAGCAAAGCTATCATCAGCAGTAAATTAATAAACTACAGGTGAACCTCAACTTAACGAACATAATTCGTTCTACAAAAATGGTTCGTAAGTTAAAATATTCGTAAGTTGAATTCGTGATATCTCTTGTGAGTTATCATTATTCTCGCATATGATATGTGATTAAATTTTGTGGAATAATAAGACGCAAATTACATACATACAAAGAATTTATGTAATAATAAGTACGTACATAACAGTGGAATTTTAAATGAATATGTATCATATTACATATGTACATATATAATAAAAGTTAATTTTCGGTACATTTCTTATTGCAAGAATATAAACCTCTATGGAAAAAAAAAAACAAACAAAATGTATGCATCTGTCTATCATATTCTAATCTTTCTTCCATAAGTAATGAAGTTTGATATGTTGAAATAAATACTTCCTAGTTAGTTAAAAATTGTGATTTATTTACTATATTTAAATTATTTATCCCTCTACCGGGTTCGGCATAAAATTTGTCTTTTTTCTGGTGCATAAATAAAAATAATTAAATGTAATAGTCAATTAAAAACTATATTGAATAACTAATCGCTTTTTCTTGAATGATTGAGTATTTATAAACATTGCTTTTTTATTTAAGTTCTGAATCCATGTTATCAGATATTGTTCCATTTTTTCAAAATCATCATGTCGTTTTGTTAAAATAATTACAGAGTTATCAGACCTGCATTTTCTACATAATTGGATATCCGTTATTTTTGCTAATGTTGATAAAAGGCTTTGAATCATTGATATGGTTTGTTACCGTTTAGCGAACGTAGAGAAACTAATGATGAGATTCTATGCATATCTGTAGCGTCGAGTATATGTAAATTGCCTCCCACAGATAGTGCGAAAAGGGATCGGATTTAATTGGTCTCATAAATAGGTAAACTGCCTCCCAAATCTTTGCAGTCGTATAGGACGAATTATTAGTAATTTACGCGAACAAATTTTTGTAAATACCTCTTTCATAGAGACTAGTCTTAATGATTCGCATTCATTATTTCTTACTTACCTTATATTGATCTATTTTTCCTATTAAACGAACAATATACTGTAATCGTCAAAATGGAATTATAGATAGGAAAGAAGAGAGTAGGAAAGAGCGCGCTGCTTTAAAAAGAAACAAATATATAGCCGCGTCTCCCACCACATGTTTCACGTGGATGTGTGGGATTCTTTAAGGTATATGTTATGTTACATCTTACATTAAGAATTTTCTTTTTTGTAAATAAATTTAAGATTTCAATTAACCATTATTGTTTTATTATTTATTAACCGGGACCCAATTTACATATGTATATCAGGTAGCTAAAAATTGTGGGAGCAAGTTGAACTTCGCCTGTACTCTAAAGCTATCCTAATTTGTACTTAAAATTAACATGTTACAGAAGACAGGGTCGTGGTTGACTGCCGTCATTTTTAATTACTTACTAATCAAAACAACCGCCTTAGTTATTTGTAATAAACCATAAAGATTAGAATTTAATGGCCTCAGATCCGAATTTCATGCAAGAAGTATGCTGAACTTGCCTCCATAATTAAAGATGATTGAAATGAAAAATAAGGACTTCTTAATTAGTCCGAATCTGCGTTTATTAATTACATTCAAATTATCTTTTCATTACCGGTTTTGGCATATAATTTACCTTGTTCACATGAAAAACAGAAATAATTCAATGTAATAGTGGATTAAAAGGTAAACTGTCAGTTGTTAACACTGTTTGTTATTAAGTGCGGCTTTCCGGAGAAGGTTCGCCTGCGGCACCGCATTAAATTTTCATTTTTGTCTCGATCCAATCATTCATTTTTGGTTTGTATTATTTATATTATAAATTATTATTAATTACAATTCCGTGTATATAGCAGAAGCCACATCTACTACCAACAGCAGCATACGCTTTATACATATAACGATGTATGTAACTGTTCGTATTTGGGATGGCGCGTGCGGTATAAGTAGACAGCAGAAGTAATTAATATTCGTAGGAGTTTTATATACTCATTTTCAGTGTATTTTAGCATTAAAAACTAAAATCTTTGTGACTTTCTTCTTTCAAGCTAACGATGTCGTAAGGCGTATTTTTTTATTCATCGATAGATATATTGATTATATATCGATGAATAAAAGAATGAGCCTCAAGCAACATGTTTTTGTTTGGCAATAAATTATCTCCTATCAATAATAAATAATTTAAAGAACAATAATTACATTTTTACATTAGCGCGGTAAAATAACGCTGTCGGTGACGGGATACGAAATTATTTTCAAAGTGTATAGGATTTCGGTCGAGTTCAAAATCTATTATTTTACAAACATTATTATAATAATATTTACAAGAAAAAATTGTTGGAATATCTTTCTCTGTTTTTGCATACGCATTTGCCTCCGTTCAAATCATTGTTTTACTATATAGAAGTTAATATCTTCATAATTATATTGTACCATGAGCATTTCTACAAACAATACATTAACCCGAGCTGTTTTATGCACAGATATATTAATTTAAATGTTCTTTAACGACTAGAATACAGATGATAATAATAAGATCGGAGTCTAGAGCAGTCACGTTCTTTTTTGTTACTTTCTTCTCTTCTAGACGACTGACTGGTCGCAGGTTCAAGGCGAAACATCTAAATTGTTAATAACGGACTATTTTTACGGTTCTACATAAACAGAGGACGTACTCGTTCGCGCTGTTACAACGTATCTGGTTTTACATCGATTTTAATATTATTGACATTCGTGTTTGTTGTTGTAAGTTCCTGGAATTTCTTCAATTAAATTTTAGTAAGATTGAAACGTTGAAATCTTGGAAACATTAACACAGCTATTACACACAGTAATAAATATATTGGCGCAGTATTTTCAAATTCCGGTAATTCTTTTATTTTGCACTGAAGGTCGGTCAAATACAGCAGTTGCGAATCAATTAAAAGCATGAGGGATTCAAAATGAAACGAAAATAATCATTAGTAGCAACGTCAATAAAACTTAAATGGCACAAATTAGATCCCGTTTTAATAATGAAGAGTACATGTGCATATCTACAGGTGGCGCATAGTGTGTGCATATATATGACCTTGTAAAAGTTAAAAAAAAAATATTAAGAAAAAGTATAATAATAATAATAAACTTAGACTCATAGACTAAATAGGTATTCTTAAGCTACATATTTTAAAATTAGCTACACATATACAAGATGTTTTATAACGTCGTGCCAGCCCTAACTTATATTTTTTTAAATGGAATGCTATACTTTTTTCTGTTTTCAATTTCTGCTTACTTCTGCGAATCTCATCATAAAAAAAGTTTCACCACCTTTTTCGCACCATTACTTGGTTTGGCTATGTCTTCTATTTTCGCTGGTTTGAGAATATAAAGACAGAAATATTTCTGTGCACAAAGTGAGTCAAAACTGGGATCCTTACTTTCTCATTAAACTGAAATGGAACATCCTATATTTTTTATGATGTTTCCATAGATATTTATCGGCTCTTTCATTTTTGTTAACCATTCCTTATACCTAATTCTTTGGCTTTAGTAGTTATTTCAGTCTAAAACACTTTTCTTAATATTATTTTTATGACTTTTATAATGTCTGATACATCGAGCTTCCACACACTAATGCGCCAGCCTGTATGGGCATATACAGGCTGTTCAGCGAGGAATGGGACATTGCGATATCTCGGAAACTAATGAAAATCCAAAAATTTTGAAAATTTAGCAACAAATCTCCAGAAGAGGCCCAAATTCTATGTTAGTTATTTTTAAGATTAATCGCATCCCGCTTGGGGGCGCTACTTAACCTAATTATTTTACATTGAAAACCCTACTTTTTATTCGATTTTTTGAATCTGCCTTGCATTTGTGACAACTTTTATACGTCCACTGCCAACCTATCTGTTTTACTTTTCGAGATAATATTAATTTTCACAAGACTAAACTATAACGTAGATACTTCACATACAAACACCTGAATGCTTATTAATTTTTGAAAACTTGTATTTAAAACAAAAAATGCATGTAGGTAAATAACAAGTATGTATAATGTATTAAAAGTAAATTACATTAATTGCTAAGAACTTAAAAAAACATATAAAAACAAAATTAAATTAAATGCTCAAAATTATATTATTATCATATCGTAATATTCTTCATTCGAAAACTTAAATATGATTTAAAATTGGTGTACCTAACTGACCATCTTTCACGAAAACGTCAACTATATTCAAACTTCACCATACTTTGATGTATTTTGTTTCCATGTATATCATTTAAATTTTATTATGTTTCTGAGATTTTTTTGTAAATACATATATGTATTGTTCTACTGTTGTTTGGGTTTTAACTTTACCGAATACCATTTCTTATCATTGATTTGATATAATATTTATTAATTTATTTACGCCTAGCCGAATTTGATAAGCATTCAGGTGCCCACATGTGAGGTACTTACATTACTCTAACATTATTCGTTATCCCAAGAAGTGTAACAAATAGGTTGGTAGTAGATATATAAAAAGTTGTCAAAAATGCCTCACCGACTCGAATAAAAAGTAGGGTATTCTATTTAAGAAAATCAAGTAATATAGCGCCCCCTGGCGGTGATGCATTTAATCTCTAAAGTAACTTTCACGTAGTGTGGGCTCCTACCCAAGATTTGTTTAAAAATTTAAAAATTTTCTTTAGTTCTAGAGATATCCCGCTGTGCCATTGCGCGCTGAACAGTCTGTATATAGGTACATTTTAAATTCGTATGATACGGTCCGTTAAATTTTCGTGGTTTCTCTAATACAAGTTTAATAAAAACTATTACCAAAAACTGTATCGCAGATTGCGTTATCTTTCTACTAAAGGTTTTTCCCTGTGTACTCTTTTACAGAAAAAAAAATACCGTGATTAATAAAATATTAACCACATCAAGTAACCTACTCACGTTTAGGCATTTATTATAGTAATAGTACTATGCAATTTTTTAGTTGCTTCATTGTTTAGGACTTCGCATTGTTGCAAGTAATGTCTGCTTGTAGCTACCTCCTACTTCCCTATTCTTCTTTCATCAACAGAACCAAATAAATTTCACAGGAAACCGCAAAACCCAATAATTATATACTTGGCTCAGGGTCGTTAGAACCACGTGCTGAGGAACAGTCATCCATTCATTTCAATTATCACATTATTTGTTATCCAAGTGGGTATTATGCAGGCCATATAGTGTGCACGCAATCGACTGATCGAAGAGTATATAAATAATACCCTGATTGACTGTAAAAGCAGCGTCTTAGCGTGTTCAGTAAATTATGATCTCTAGAAAGATATGTATAAATGTCCGCAATAAACATTTATTGGATCATAAGGGCGTCTGAAAGAACAAGTTGCCTATGCAACTACATATGCAGATTACAAGGGTTAGCGAACATGTTAGTTAAACTTTATACGTATCATAATAACATCGGTGTGTACGATAAAGATGCAGCAAGTCAAAAAAAAATCGCCAGCATTGACACACTAACATAATACGGATATCCTTTTCCTCTGTTCTAACAAACAGGAAACGATCTAGCCTTTCTTTGGCTATTTACTTTACCCCTCAACAGTTTGCGTGCGTTCATTTGGTATGTATTGCGGCATACTACTATTGACTTTCGCAAGACAAGAAGCAGTGAAATACGTTAGTGTACCTCTGTTACACAGAACATACGCAATTGTTGCAATTATGCTAGTTGTTGTTTGTCATCTGCTCTGTAGGTAATAGTTCAACGTTCAATTACTAAAGAACCAAGGTCATTGATATTCCTAGCGCCCACTGACGTTTACCGACTGTGTGTATATCAATAATGCGTGCGGTTTAATGCCTTTCAAGATAGAGGAGTAGCTCGCAGGTTCTTAACGGGCGAGGTAAGAAGCTTAGACTAACTACCGCCCGTGATAGCGCATAGTAATGAGAGATGGTGTGCTCTATTTTCAAGCTTAATGGGGTTTTGAAAGTTCTAATTACGCAAGTTCGACTGAAATGGGGATTTAACGTAGCTTATTAATATTGCGCTTTGTGATATTAGACGGGGATTTAAGTAGCAAAGCACCGAAAGCCAAATCCCTGGTGTCCCGTAAGATTAAATTTTGCACTAATGGTGGGGGAAGTATAACATACATTGGCACTCACCTCTCACTAGAGATGGTAAATATAAGTATTTTACAATAACAGATACGAACTGTTCTTGTTATCAGGCCGTACCTATTATTAATACCTGTACCAGTACCTGTTACTGGCCTTCGAATCTGGATATGGGTACAGTGTAAAAAATTACAGTAATTTTGGCATGTTAAATCAGGAATATTGCATGTAATACCGTTGTGAATTTACCACAATAAATCATGTAAATTTTGTTTTACATGTTTTTTTCTAGGATATTTAACATGGAAAAAGAAATTTCGGTAAAATTTATAGCTTTTTCATGTAAGTTTAAGATGTAACAAAAATTCAAAAGGAAAATACAGGAAAAAACATATACAATTTTTTATTTACTCTCAAAATTTACTTAAAAGTGTAAAATTGACATTTTTTTGGGGTATTTAGTGCACTTTAAAAGTAATTTTACTAGTGAACTATTAATTTTGCTGTAAAAATATAAGGATCTTTTATATTTGTTTTTACTTGAATTTTCGGGTAAAACTATAGATATCATGGAAAATACGAAATTCATACGCCGCAATGTGATTGGTTATTGGATTATTTATCTGTGCGCGTAGGTAATTCTATTCGTTTATCGAACTTATTATTGGCTCAATGATATCATATACGTCACAAACAATCGTAGGTTTCGCGTAAGCGTGTTCATTCTTGATCCCTGGTTGAGCGGTTCAGAATGACCTATTAGGTGCTATAAAAAAATTAGGTAAGTTGCTTGCTCTCTTTATAAAAATACATATGAAAATTACTTCAGTGTACGGTAAATATAGAGTGCATATAAATATTACATACCAATTTTACAGTACAATCTTTGAAAAACACATCAGCATGTGAAATTTACTAGATGGTAGAAATGTTACCTTATGAAGCAAATTTAATTTTTTTTATTTAATTTTATTGCAACTTTTTTTACAGTGTAGTTAAAACTGATATGGTGTGTGTTAATACGCACGGAGTATGCCTTTTTTATGGTAATGAGTGTGCATCTATCTAAATCAGTACCAGTATCTTTACATATCTGTTACGAGACAATTGCCAAAAAATAGGGTAGTATTTTACTGGTAAAATATTAGTATTCGTTTCCGAAGACATTTTGTTGCATTTGGCCATTGGAAAACTAGCCTTTGGTTCCATATTTGGCTCATTTTCCAATCTTAGCCGCAAGCAGCAAAACGACGACGCATATATCTATTGTAGAATAATTTGAGATAACAGGTATATATTAAATCGTGTACTTATTCTAAGCTGTTCTATATTCATACCTGTTACCAAATAACTGTTATAAGAACTTTGTACCATCTCTACCTCTCACAAGCTTCTTGTTGGTAATTTCAATTCGTTTTTGGGCGATGTGTATAGCAGTGGCGGCTGGTGCATACGTCACCTGTGGGGCGAATACAATGATTGAAGTTCGTGTGCTATCGTCCGAAAATACGAAAATGCTACGAACTTTACGAAGAATTAGATCATTGTAGTGGCCCTTGTAAAACGCAAGCACCAGCCGCCGCTGGTGTATAGTAACAAATTGCGCACAAAGAACTAGATCAAAGGAGGAGGATGATCAAAGGAGAATGGTAGAATACGTAGTATTAGTTTGTATTAAACGGCTTTTTTATAATTGCTACTTGTCTTTTTAAGTTTATATTTTTACTTTTCTAGAGGTGTAAGTTTACTTGTAACTTATCATAATTAAAGCTTTGCATGAAAGATTATGGCAGAAAACCGCTCAAACCCCATTGTTCTCTTCTGACTTATTCTGATCCTCGCTTATACACAGATAAAAATACGGAGTTGAATCTAACACCGTTTTAACTTTTTTCCGGTGTTCCCTCGCGACCATCCGTTCAAGGAGCCTCGATTTCGGAGTTAAATATTTTGCTACTAAACGGATAGAATACAGAGATAATTTTGCTTTCATAGGAGAAAACACATCTTTAACCGAGGCAACCTAATCCGTTAAGGACCAATTTGTCTCTCTTATGCAGTTTTACTATTTTGTAATAAATGTAAAAGTTTACGAAATGGAGAAATTTTAACTCTTACTGCTGTTATTAAAATGTATATATATGGATGTTGTTTCCCCCATATGTATGTAATACTACTATCGTATCAGATAAAATTATCTCCGTTGCTAATGCAAGTAAGTCCACGTGGAAAAGCAGTTACGATTTGGAGAACAAATGTTCCCAATCGGAGGTATTAGAAATAGAAACATCTGTTAAGTAAACAAATTATCACCTCCGTGAAGGAGAAAATACACTGTTGAAAATTTTAACACTTTTTTGACTAATTTAATAGTCAGGAGAGGTCCACACTCTTTTCGTGTTATTTTGTCGAGAACTATAGAAGTTTAAATTTGACGAGCAAAGATAGTCAAGCATTGTCTATTGCTAAGGGGTTATTTTGTCCAACTGACACGTGGAATTATAAAATACTTCTAGTCACATTTAATTTGATCTAGACTAGACAAATTTACTAGCTGTTTAACTAAATGAATGCGATCTATTGGGTGTCTTAACACCATTTTCTAAACACAACGTCTTTTTAATATGCAACTCCTATTTCTTAGTGCTATAATATTCTCTCTTTAAGACGTTTTCTCAATTATAAATATACAGAACCACTCATTCAAAAGTTTCGGTTTCAACTAAACGTACTAATTTTAAAATGATTTTTTGAGAACCATTATAAAATTAAGTGAATGTTTATGCTATTTGATTCAAATCTAAACTAATTGCGTAAATAGATGTTCCCAATACATCTTTAAGATGTTGAAATTTTTTATGCCCCTGGAATTAACGTTTAATAACACGAGGTTACACTTTGCAAGTCAGTCACATTTGGTGGTTTGTTTGGATATGTTAATACGGAGAATCAAACACGGAAACAGATACACGTGCAATGCAGGTGGTGCGTATAATGCAATACTGTATTAGAATAGGTGGGGTTTCCATATTTCTATCCGAGAGAAAAATTCTGATTGGTTGACGCTTCCGAATGTCTAGAAAAATAGTCAATCCTCATATCTGAACAAAGAATTCACACGAAATTCTAGTAATTTCTTTTCTATTAAATACGCGTAGTCAACTCATCTGGCAAAGTTTGGAAAAATCAACACTAAAATATTTGACTAGCGCAAAATTAACGCCAACACCGTAATATTTTCAACAGTGTATAATGCAATGTTAGGGATATTTGTTCACATTTAAGACTTAAATACGATAGTGTAGATGCGGAGAGAAAACGGAGATTTTCTTCCTTGAAAATCGTGTTAGAAAGCGGAGTATATTCAATCTCTCCGTTTTGGTTGAGATTTTGTATAAAACCGAGGAAATACTTTCTGTTTTCAGCTATGGCAACTCCTTTTTGGAACAAAATATTTCCAAAACGGAGACTCCCTATTTCACTCCGTCAAATTTTTACCTGTGTAGTGACTCTGCCAAGTACAGTGCAGACGGGTGATGGTAGCAATTTTACCCCTACGGGAAAACACTTTGTACATTGTTTTTTTTTCCTTTCTCAAAAACTCCTGCTCCGATCTTACTGAAATTTTGACGATATCTAAATTTAGCAGTTTTTATTGGAGAGCTTCTTTTTTATTTTTATTTTTTTACTTTCAGACAAAAAAAATCTTTGATGTTATTGCTTAACTATAATAATGGCGCTTAACTTGATGGTGAAATAATGTCAAATAAAGATATTTTTTAAAGATAAAAAACACATGTATTATTTGAAATAACCATGTGTAAACAATATTGGTTTGAAACAAATATGCTTAAAAAATTTCTAAGAATATACAGGTTTTTCAATCATTCAGTGTCAGCTAGTGTTCCTCACCATACCTCGTTGTACACGTATTGTTTTTTTTTCCTAAAAAAAAGAAATGGAAACACTGTTTTTACTCACTTAAATACTACTTTACTTATTTACATTCACTATTTACATCTAAGTACTATTTAGTTTCACTGTATACATATTTCGTTACAGCTGCCTCGTACAGCGCCCTCTATGAGCTGTTTAACTCTCTAAGATAATCTGCACGCTATGTCGTCTGCCAAAAAGACTAATTCACGATGAATTCGGTAAAAGATGCGTTCGTTCTTTTCACAGTGACGCGGATTAATTCGTTCATTTCACCATTTTAGCAAGGAAACTATCTGTAGAAATGTATCGATGCTAAAAATATTTTGTATCGAAATATCATTCGCATTCTTATCTGTGTTTGTTTAACACCAAGATCTGACAAGTGTAAAAGATCTCTAAATCATTTTTTCTTCATAATTTCTTTCATAAAGTATGTCTGTGGAAAACGTAAGAAATATTATATATGTAAAATGTATATAAAGGTTTTCCACCGAACTGGCGAGTTAGAAGTTTTCCAGCTTTATTGGGCTAAATGTGGAGTTTTTAATAATAAGGTAGTTACTTTCTTTTTAAAATAATATCAAGTTTTTTACACTTCTGGTTAACCGGAAATCGCCATAAACTTTATTATTTTAAATGGAACAAGCTATACATTGCTACATTTTGAATAGAGGCTAAAATGCTATGACGATTACAAGTAGGATAATCCTATAATTAGTTCCAGCCGTTTCTAAGATATTACGATTTTTTGTCAAAATTTTGAAATTTGCACTGCTATACTCAATTGATTAATTTTTATTGCTATAAGTGTCACAGGAATCTCCAATTTTAAAATTATCAAGTACTGACATTGTTTCACCAAAACGTAGGATGTCTACAAATTAAGTAGTATCATACATATCAAAGAATTTTGAAAGTTGCAAAACTTATTTTTTTTTTCAAACAGAGCGTCCTGCATATTTTTATATTATTGTTGATTTATTGTAGCATTCTCCATACTCATCTTCAATAGTTTATTTTTAAATTACTCGTTTTAACAATTTTAACTAGCCGAAAAAAAATACTTGGTAGGCTATGACATTGATATTACAATAAATTATTGTGTGCACTTCATAAAGCCCGTGTTTTTAATTTTATATACGTAGTAGCATTAGAAATAATGTACACATACACGATATCTACATAAATATTTAAGGATTTTCAGAAGACAACACATATATTTACCAAGAAAAGAAAGTTCACATATCATAAATCAGAGAAGCACTCGCACCAGTTAAACATTTGCGTAGTGTTGATTTAAACTTTATTGTTGTAACTGTATATATGAATGATATACTATGCAAAAAAGGCTACCCAAAAATAGATCGTCTAAGTCGTTTTGCGAATCTAGATAAATAGTCAGAAGTTGTAACAACGTTCAATTATTTATCCTTCAGGCTAGTTAATAATTAATTGTAATTGTAGTAATTGTACGTGCCCAGATAGTTTTCAGAAAGCTACTCTGTATATGTATCTCTTCAGCTACTAACAATCAACACGCCTTGTGTACATAATTTATCTTTGTCTTTATATAGATGTTAAAATATTTACACATTAAATACTTGTGATATGGGATAATATTTCATCATATACACATTCAAATTTTATTGGATTTTAATATAAATATAATATAATCTTATCGCCTGGTTATTAGAATTTTTACAGTTCATAAATTAATAGTTTGGATGTTTTAAAAGTTTTAACATTTTAATTGCGTTCATTTGTCATTCGCTATAGTTGCTGTTCTTTTTTTATTTTATCCCAAATACAATTCCAACAACAGCTTTGAATAAAGCTGAGATAATGTGAATTATACAGGAATTTATTACGTGCTTGTGTTTATTTATACATATATACAACGTATAAACCAGGAAGACGTTGTCACGAGGATAGTTCGAGGAATACACACACACAATCATACAGATGCATTACCTCTATTTATACAATAGCATAGATTTCGCGGAAATCTCTGTTTGTACCAACCATCCAGTCCCCCGTTTATAATTGAGCTCTTATAAGCCGACATAGAGGGGTTTAATTACAGAGTTCGTTTGATGAAAATTGTAGGCTCATATATATCATATAATTTTTATTTAATTGATTCTATTGTCTATAAAAATCTAATTAGGACAACTAGAAAATAACTGCTAACTAAATAAGAACGACAGGAATTCGAATAAAAGTGTATTCGTAGAAACAAAAATATGTTTATATTTCTGTTTCTATATAACAACAGGAGAAATAAAAAATAAAACAAAACATTCTCATTAAAATATTACACTATAACTATACATTCTTCTCGTCGAAATATCTTCCTTTGGCTTTCAATACGGCCCGGATCACTCGTGGCATGCGCTCTGTTTATTTTGCCAGGGTTTCCTGTGAAATATTGTTCCATTCGGCTTGGAGAAGTCGCCACAGGTGCTCTTTCGAAGTTGACAGACTCTCCTTACGCGCCTGCCCAGCTCATCCCACAGTAATTCGATGGGGTGATGATTTCCAAAATATTATTCTCTTGAGTCGCGAGATAATCTTTGCATGTCCATGCCGTGTGTTTGGGATCGTTATCATGCGCAAACACGAAGTTTGCGTATGCAAATACAATTTTCTTTGCGCATAATGCCGTCAATTTTGACGAGAGCTCCGTTTCTCGCACTGCTAGAACAATCCCAAACCATCATTGAACCACCACCGTGTTTTACTGTGGGAACGACACAATCGCGCAACATTCGCTTGTCCTTCGTACGTCTTCAAAAACCCTACGCTTCTGCCCAAACATTTCCAACTTGGACCAGTCAATCCAAAGAACGTTTGAAATTTTTTACGGCCCAATTTCTATGAGTTTCGGCCCATTGGAGTCGTTTTTGGCGGTTTCCATGACAGAGCAACGGTTTTCTTACCGCAACGCGACCGAATAAACCGTCTTCCCTTAAACGGCGTTTAGTTGTTGAAGATATCGGTCGTTCGCGTTCCCTATTCATTTCCGCTGCGGTTTCGGGCGCTGTCAATCGCCGATTTCTCTTACTTAACGCTTTAAGGCGTCGATCTTCCGCGAGGGTTGTTATCCGTGAAGTACCTGGACGATTCCTATCTTCGAATGTTCCGGTGTCTCGGTAGCGACGAATAGTGTAATGGACTGCCGATTTTGTCACTCTTAATTTTTCTCCTATCACACGCACAGAATGTTCTTTCTGTAATGTGACAATAACCGATCTCTTTTCTACACTTATCGGCTTTCCTTTCGGCATTGTTTAAATACTATATTCACAAACGCCGCAATTGAACAACCATACCGTAATTGGTTCACCAATAGAGTAATTCATAACAAGTCGGATATTAATTATTCCCTGTTATAGTGGGAGACCTTTAGAAGGCACCCACGTGAAATTTTAGGACCCCAGTCGACACACCCCGCTATTGTAAACATGCTTGTCGGCATTCCTTTAAATATCGTTTGTAATGGTTTTATTACCGGCTATTAGGTTAAACTAACTTTCTCTTTAATAGACTTATTCCAATGATTCTTTCCGTCTTAAATACTTTGTTGTTATACTTATTTTAGTGTAGATATTTTTACAATAATATTAAAAGAATTAAATATTGAAGAAAAAACTGGATTCTTTTAAATTATAGTAGGTGTCCTAACTTCAATGGCCGGTAGTGTAAGTAGCAAATAGTAATTATACATGACTTCATTCATTCATTCAAGTTAGGGTGGGCACTTGAGCAAGGTGCTCATTGTACCATCCCTATTGATTCTCTTATTTCTACTCGAGCAACTTGGTGTTCTCTATACAGCCCAGTATCTTGCCCAGTGGAAACTTGAGGACCTTTGAGGGCTCCAATAGATCTCTCCCGAAGTACTTCTGCCTAAGTACCTTTAAGTTCCTCACAAGTGCAAATTACATGTAAACTCGTTTCTTCCTGTAATTCGCAGCTTCTACACCACGGTTCGCTTACTCGGCCTGTGTTGTATAGATGCTTTTTCAGGGGACAGTGTCCAGTTACCAACCCAGTAATGGTCTTGACTTCTTTCTTACTGCGCCTGAGTACGTTATCAGAGAAACTACCATCCCCATCCCCTATCAGCGTTTTGGTATGGAGTTGACCTTCAGTCGACCTCCATTTCTTTGTACTTTCTTTATCTAACCAGGCCCAGATCTCCCTTCTTGCGGAGTCCTTACTGATCCCACATACGGACTCTGGACCCATGAAGTGTCTCTGCATACATGACTTGTATATAGGAATTTAATGACACAGAAGGGTATTCCAATAATAAATAATTAAATTTACTTATTCTAATTTGCTTATTATTTTCTCTTTAGGGAAGTAATTAGAATTTCTACAGTAAGAACCACAAATGTGTTGGTATGATGTACAAAAAGTCACAAATGTGTCGGAGATTCTCAAAATCGATAAAAAAGGTAAAACATGTAACAGCAGTAAGTGATATATTATTTTGTTTATATTCTTGCTTTTTTATTCCCCACTGGGATATCGAGCCGTTTCAGTTTTAACAGAAATATGAATAATGTTTCTATACAGTGTAATTAATCGTGTCTACTGTAGGCAACGTAACAAGATATTTTTGGTATACACAACATATGGATCTGACCTATAAAATCTTGCAAAAGCGTGTATTATATTGTGATTACTATCAGTACCTACACGCTAAACCTATTTCCATTTTCATTAATTATAATTTAAACTGATTAAATACACATCTTTATAAATTGAAATGATGTGCATTGATAATCTCCGATGTTCAACCAGTTGCTTATACGACAGTTAAAATAAGAAGAATATAATAGATATTTTAAACTCGTCAAATTCAAATAAAATTTAATTTAGTTGTGAATTAGCTACTGTTAGTTTAGAGTTAATTTCGTTTTTCCCAGTCCATAGTTTTGCGCAATTTTCATTTATCAACATATTATTATTGTCCTCTTCAGTACCTCCTATATTATCTATAAGTTGTCATTTCGGGGACAGAAAACGTCGCTCGTAACAAATGACAGTAGATAATAAATAGCGGCCATTTTGACTCGAGATTGTACTTAGCTTTCTGACACAAGCTCTTTATGATTAGTGTAAAATGAAAGATGACAGCTGAGGTATTTGGTGTTAAAATAATAAAACACCGCTAAGTCATTTTTTGGAAACAAAACATCAAAGGTGCCAATTGCAAGTGATACCTCTTGTGTTATCTGTTCGCTGAATTAATCTTAAGCGAGTTACCGGACATTTTTGGAAAAATGCTTACCCTTCCGCTGGCAGGATTGTGACAGCAAAATGTCAATCTACTTTAAATGAGTTAAACCAAAGTGAATATTTCTCAAAGTTATTCTAAATAACCTGTTTGCTTTAAAAACCGAACTATTAAGGTTTTCTAAGCTAATATTTCACATCTTATTAGGTATTTCAGTTGTATAATTATTTGGTTAATAGTTTTGATATAAACCAGGTTGTCATCAGCTGTGTCCTTCATTACTATCATTTTGATGTGCCAAGAAAGTAGTTCTCATGATTTCAAACGTTATGCAGATGTCGCTACTTACCGGAATCTGGCGTAATATTCAATTCAATAAGTTTGTTCGCGTCGCATGAACTTTTTGCACTATTAGGCACTTTAAGAACTTTTGTGTGCAAAAGTGCATAATAATGCAAATAGTTCATGCGACGCGAACAAACTTAATGTAAATTTGAATGATTCGACAGGCCAAATAAAGTAAATTGTCCAAGTCATCAAGCAGATCATGCAATTAATTATTCCTGCCTATGTACTGTCAAACATAGCTATCAAATGTAGATATAACAACGTTTGACAGTTTAGTTACATTTACTACTTAAATGTCACCAGGAATGCCAATGCATTTGGTTTCCTTCAGTAAGTATCTTCACTTTATATACAATGGAGCACTTTGTGTAACTGTTTATGGTGATTATGCATGACAGAAGGATTGTGTTACAAACATGGAAACATTGAAAAGGACCCAATTTTTCTTAGTAAATTTTAAACCCATTTTGTAATACTCATATCCATAAAATCACTCGTGGTTCAAACTGGTACTCTTCTCACTACAAACGTCATCGTTACACCAGTGTTTTAATATGTAGAGCTATCGAGAAATATCATATATGTAGTAGGCTAACTAGTGGTAAATGTTTTGGATTAGTACTTCAGCCGCATCCACATAATGATATTTATTACTTGACATTTTCATTGTAAACAACAATAAAGTTTATAATCCCAAATGATAACGCAAAGCAAAGAAAAACACATACCTAATTTATTTAATATTGAAAACAATCAAAATTTTACATAAAACTAGAGGAATTCTCGAAAATATTGTCCGTTTACGTCTAAACACAATCCATTAGAAACGGTATGCAACATGTTTAAATCGCAAAACCCAGTTGGATTTGGGATTCCAGCTTATTATTTGTAATCAAAATAATCAAAATATTTTGAGATATTAAAATGTTTCTCTGGTCATATGTGTTGTTGGACCATCTTGTTGGAAATAAGAGATTGACGTAAAAACAATGCTGCCCATTTAATATTCTAGGTCATATTAAAAGAGAAACTAAAAAAAAATGACATAATACAACAGTCTCTCCTATATCAACTCGCGCGCGAATAACTGTATCCTAATCAAACAAAGATATGACGCCATTTAACAACGGACAGCAATTACAACGAAGCAAACAGCGCACAACTATTATTTCTACCTATCAAATTTATGAAGTAAAACCATGTATAGATCTTTGTCTTTGACGCAAACGTAAATTTTACGCAGTTTTTAACAGTAGTAGATACTTAAGAAACAAAAGTAGTAAAATTGATAGATCGTCTTTATTCATACGATCAAACAATGACGTGCGGTGAAATATAAAATAGACAAAACGTGTTTATCTTTTAAAGTCAATAAGGATGACAAATATCACCGAATTTACTTCAACTCAATGTATACTAAAAAAGCTCGTTCCAACTTTTCAGTGCGAGCGTATCCCATTATTATTCTATCATCTCGGAACCAGCGCCAGCGGGAAAAAAGGAAACGAAAAGCGGAAAAGCACAATGCGACGCCGGCACAGTAGTACGAAAAAGCCCTTGTTTTAATAAATCACGGGGACGTGTTAAAGTTGTTAGAATATAGGAACAAAAAGCGGGCGAGGGAGAAGAATAAAGGCAAAATAACGATATCCGTCAGAGACAGCCGGAATAAGAAGTCGCTACAAAAGGCGAGGAATGAGATCTTTTATTGTTCGCAACCCGCTATATAGTCCTACAGACTATTTGCCCTCTAGTTGCGTCGCTATAGGAGGCCGAAATTATTTGATATCTTCTGGGGCTGTTCCACATTGACGATTGTTTCAGTGAAGTAGATGGGGTGACTGTCTACACTAAAAATTTCATCTAAAACAATATGGGTACCGGATCTTTCTCGAAAATATCTCGCGTTGTAACTTCTCACTTATTTGTGATAGAAAAACCAAATTCGGAAATTAACTCCCAGTTAATTAATTCTTGTTATTTTCAATTTAATCAGAATAATCTGAACTTTCGATTCTTAAGCAGAACCACCTGTATATTTATTTATGCAATATATTAACCGAAATTGGAACACACCTAAAACTAACCAAACTCACACCTTTTTACCCCTCTAGTAACCGTAAGAAGCTAACCTAAACGGTGTGAATTGGTTACTTATTTATTTTCTTTTAATTTTGTTGATTTCTTCACTTCGGTTTTTTGGTTTAATCTGGTTGGTTCACTTTAAACAAGCAGAGGTGTAAGATAAATATAATTATTGACGCAGTCTGACCAACCGAAAACAATCTGCCCATTGTTTCATAAGTGTTCATTAATTACAAACTACTTATAATACTTTAAATATGAATAAGATATGTATTCCTAAATTGACACTTCTAAAAAGTAGAGTTGAAGCTATTCAAATAAAAATCCGTCTAAATAATTATACAGGGTGTTTACGGTCTTGTGATTTTATTTTCAAGAAGTCATTAAACATCTTAAAATAAAGTTGTTAGTATTTAAATATCTTAACAAAAGTTTCATAATAAGTAGGGTTTGTCACCTTTCAAGCTACTCAAAACCGGGCATTTTTGTAAGAAAAAAGGGAGAGGTTGAGAGTAGACATCAATCACTGATCCAGACATTATACGCATATGCAGGGCGATGCTTTTTAATCAATAAATTTAAGTAAATAATTAAAACTCTATAAATTAATACAAATGCATTTCGCAATAGAAGCAGTAGGACACAGAATAACATTAACTCTACAGATACAAAATAATTAGTATAAATAATAACTTCCATTTATATTTTCTGTTGCTTCAAGCAGCTCTAACAAAAATACTCCAAACTGTGGCACTGGTAATACTACAAACTTCTCCTAGACCCCTCACCACAAACTGCACTAAACTGGACGTACGTTTCGATAGCAAAGCTATCATCATCAGTAGAAACACTGAACTGAATAACTACACTAAAACTACCCTAATTTATATCTAAAAAAAGGTCATGGTACAATGATCACGGTCATGGCTGACTGCCGTCATGCTTAACTAGTCACTAATCCTAACTCCATCTGATCTACTACTTCTACTTAATAAACTATAAAGACAAGAATTTAAGGGTCCTAAATCTGAATTCATTAAAATATGTTTGTTTTTTATATATTTCAATACCCTATAACAATTTAATTGCACATAGTTCTTAACGTTCTTAACTAACTTTACATTGTCAATTGTGGTTTTCTTCAAGCATATGTAGGGCTACACTAGATTTATCAAACCTTCTACATTTAAGATGAGTGCTCCTTGTAACGCGTTTTAATTTGCCATTCATTTCATTCAAGTTAGGGTGTGCACTTGAGCTTGGTGCTCATTGTACCATCTTTAAGATATTTCATAAATACCTGGTTTGTCCAAATTATCTACTTGTGAAATTTTTTGTAGACCTTTCGTGTAACTTGGATAAAATGGTAATTTAACATATTTCTTATTCTTCCTGTCACTAATTTCTAGTACTTCACTAGTACTCACATTAATCCCATTCAGAGCCAGCTAAAAACATTTAAAGATAGGGTTAGTTAGTCTGTTTAATAAATAGTCGCTCATATCTCAAAATCTATTAAAGATAAGTATAGGGAACGCTGATATAAAATGATAGGGGACGATATATACTTTCTAATTTCTAATTAAAATGCAGGGTGTTTTATTTAAAAAAATGAGTTTTCTGCAATTGAAAATATGTCACTTTGTTCCTCAGTTTTGAACACCCTGTATGTTAGAATGTAAAGTGTGCGTATTGTTTCTTAGGGTTATATCTACATTCGTAACATAGCAAATTTGGAGTCTCTACTTGCAGTATTAACCGAGATATTAATTTCTCAATGATGCAATGATTATGACTAAAAAAAAAAAGAAAAACTTAAATAACTCAAAAACGGCAACATGTAGCTATAGAAATAACTAATGAATACTGACGTATTTATGGTCGTAGGATCCAAAAATGAATAAAAAATTAATCATTCTATTTAAAATAACAAAGTTGACATCCATTTCCGGTGAACCAGAAGTGATATTTTGGTTAACGTATTTCACATTTATAGTTCCAATCGAACAGATAATAGTGCCAAAATCTCAAATATAAGTAAATAATAGAACATAAACTTTTAATGAACCACTTGCGTGGAACACCTGTATAGGATGGTGTTATTCAATGGTAGGCCCATGTTTCTGCATTTCTTCTTCCATTCCTTTAATAGTTTTCGCAGCTGCTTCTGTCCCCTTTCTTAAATATAGGTGTAAGGTATGTGACTTTCCATTCTGCCGGAATACTTTAAAATAAAATAAAAAACTGCAATTTTTTTTATCATTAATATCTCTTTAATTATGCAATATTATTAAGATATTTTTACATTAATGACCTTATTTTAAGATGTTTAATCACCCCTTGAAAATAAAATCTCAAGACCGTAAACACCCTGTATAAATAACGAACTTATATTTCCTAATTTGCGCCTGTCTGCTCTGTAGAATAAAAATTGCCAAGATGTGCTTCTTGAAACCTGTCTTGTGTTAAACAGTTTATAAATGTTATAAATTGTAATTGGGATGTGGTAAAATGTCTACACAGAAAAACCGATATCATTTTATTTAAGTTAACTAAAATTATTGCGTTAAATATGCACTGAGAGAAATGAAATGGTTATTTCAACATTTTTCGTAGTGTCACGAATATGAGCATTGATTTAACCATGTTGCATTCAAGTGAATCATATGCTCCTATTTGAAACAAACATATTTATATTGTTGAACACTTTAGAGTTAATTTAACAAGATTATAGTGTTCAGGCGTAACCAATATTTTATCTTGTTGGTTTAATCCCACAAATTGTCGATTTGACATTTGAAAAAGATGTTCTTTAAACATTTACTATCGGTGTTAACTCAATGAAATGTAATATTTAATACTATTACATATAGAGGATCGCACATGCGTATAGTCAGTCAGTATCATAGAGAAGTTAGTGTAGAGCGGAATCTTATGTATATTGAAACGTTCGCGTGCATTCGCGCCATCTAATGAGCTTTGCGCGTACTATTTACAAAAGCGGTACTATTTAAATGGGTTTTATTTTATAGATATATCAAGAAAACTAAGGTATATGCATACAACTTAAGTAATAATATTCACATAGATACATAATGTTCTATAAGATTATAGCTTATTTCCATGTGAATATTATTACGTAAGTTGTATGATTCTATTTATATTTTTGTATATTTTATTTACTTTGATGCTAATGACCTGTGTAATTACCCACAGAGGTATTATATTGTGTCTGTGTTGATTTGATCAGTGAGAATAAGTAAATATTAAATAAACGTGCAAAAAATAAAACTTCCATTAAGTTTCTGTTAATACCTACATATATTTAAAAGTTGCTGTGATAAGAAGTATGTTGACATATGTTTGATGTAATAAGAACAAAAAAAAACACTGCAGGTAAAAGTAAATAAAGAAATAACAGTAAAACACTCAAAACTAACACTATTACTAATAAACGAATGTAAAATAAAGTAATAACTACGGAAACTGGAAGGCACGTCTAAAACAAAATAGATTAAAAACAACTGGCCATCAATTGACTAACGACACGAACCACGGGCCACAGCCGCCATAGCCACGAACGAACTATCCAACGATCCTCCTCAGTAATAAGGTAAGCCAACCACAACATAATACCAATACACATATAGTTATTACACAAATATTACTAAACATAGTGTTTGGCTGCCATCTATTGAGGTTTGCGCCGGACTACGATTTGCTTTCCTTGTCTGACACGGCTGGAACTTTTGACCAGATATAAGTGACTATGACTACCCCATGGTCAGTATCCAACCTCGGTAGCAGTAAGACCTATGTTTGTAAGCTTCTGTATCATTAATATTGCATAATAAAGATAAACAAAACCCATCGCGGAGTATATATATATAACATGGCGCAGTCAGAATAAAAAATAAACAAAATACAAAAAAAAAAATCAGTGAAAGGAAGAAAAAGTGCAACAAATTATAAAAAAAAGTGTCAGAAATGAACAAAACAAAATGGAGAATATATCTCAACCCGAGAAGATGAAAATGAAGTGCAACCTAGCAAAAACTTGGGAATTATATTCTACCGCGAGTGGTTGCAGTGGGAAACCAGCCGAAATACAAGCAGCGACGCTGTTACACTGTTTAGAAAAGGAAGTTCGAGAAATTTTAAATAATATTGAAATTACGCTGGAAAACACATCGATCGACAGCCGGGTGCAGGAGCAAGACAGAAGACACGTTTCACCCAAGGGCACAAGGATGGAAGATCATTGGAAAGAGGTGTCCGGCAAATTCAAACAAGATCGTTTGTAACGGATTCGAACAATTCTAGAACAGGTCGGTGTACACGTTGTAATTTTACGCATGCGCAAAACAGTTGTCCAGCTTATGGTAAAATAAATCATTTTGCCTCTAATTGTTTAAGTAAATCGATTAATATGATAAAAATCAATTCCGTTGAAAATAATGAATATTTGGTGGGTAGTATTACGAAATCGGTAAATGCTGATAACGAATTTTGGTTAAATGTTGTTATTAATGATTTATTATGAAACGTGAAATTGTACTTTCATTTCAAATGTATGAATAAAACCTTTATAATTTTTTAGTTATGTTATTAAAGCTAATATAAGTTTAGTATATAATGCTGTAAATGTTTGATATATGTATATATTGAATATATTGTCATCGTAAAACGTTTTTTGTTGTTGACTTTACCTGAAGTTGATTAGTTCAGTACGAAAAATATTACGTAATTTACATTGTATGTGTCTTTAACAGTAATAATTTCCAATGAGATTACAATCCGTTGATATGAATGTATTCCTTCTATTACCTACTATAGTCTTCCTAATTAGGCAATATATAGCTATGCGTTGCTATCAACGGACTAATTGATGAATGTGCGGGCGGATTTTTAATTTCATCGATAGATCCATTGATTACAGTGTATCTCTGTTTATTACATTAATGATACAGTAATCGATGAATCCATCGATGAAATTAAAAACTTGCCCGATCAGTAACGTGATTTTAAGCAAAATCGAAAATGATTCCACTAACAAGAAAATCTTTTTCGTATAACCACCTAAAAGTGTTGAATTACATGCAAATAGTCATTCAATGAATACTACAGGTAGGTTAAATGAAACAATATAAGTTTTGAATCAACATTTTATAGCGCTAAACCAATATTATAAAATTATAGAGACAATTATTACTTCATGTGTCTACAACAAGTAACTGTGTTGGGATAATGCTGTTGTATTATTCAATTAGCAGGTAAAAATTGTTAATGGAAAATTAAGTACATGTTCAAAGAATCACGCCTAGTCTGTTTCTTATAACATTTATTATTATTCAGTTAACTAACGCAATTTAACATTTTTTTACGTATTGCATTAACACTACAATATCATTGCTCATATTGAAAAAGAAAAAAGTGTTCAATACACCATTTTATTAGTTAATACAACACTTTTTTTCTCTCGGTGTGGGTACACAAATATTTGGTTAATTCAACCAAATTATTTGTTCATTTAACCCTTTATTTATTTGAAAAAACGAAATATTTTGTTGGATTAACAAAATTTTCATGATAAAACTTGGTTGAAATTATTTCGTTAAATTGGTTTTTCCGTGTACTATTGCGATAATACAGTGTTTGTTCTTTACATTAAGTACCTGCTGCCAGTGTAAATCTCCATAAATTTTTAGAGAAACATTTTCTTTTTATAGTGAGTAACTTACGAATTCTGTACCCACTAATTAATGAAACTTCAAAACTCAAAATTACATCATGTAAATTGAAGTAACACTCAAACAATTCAGTGAGAAAGGAAACGACTTTCCAAATTCTATTATTCCAATTAATTCCAAACCCCAATGCGGGCCGTTCGTTTTGCTTATTAACTCTCTCGAAGTTATCTTCGGTAAATATCCATATTTTAGCTACGTATACTCCGCGAGTAGGATAATACCATAAACTTTTCCCCATAATCAGCTAGTCCTTTCCGCCTTACATCAGCCCGCTCGCGATTATACGCTCGGACGGGTTTGCGCTATCACTAATCCGAAGTCAGTTTTGCTTCTAATTTGAATTTATTGTTGTTACGCGGCGTCTGCGGTTTCCAGAATTTAATTACTTCGGCTCATTAATTTTCATTGTTCACTTTGTCGCGGTGAAACCTGCAATCGCATCGTTTCCGAGAAATTTGAGGCGGCCGCGACCCGTGTCCTAGGACGATGTTTATGTTTATTTTATGCAAATTTGAAACAACGGAGGTAGTAGAGAGTAAATATATTGTATGTGCTGGTAATAACGTATTAGTAAGTTTTCTGATGTCACAATTTAGTTAGCTTCCTACTGAAATTGGGTCACAAAGTGTCACCGAAAATATTAACGGGTTACTATTCCTGGTGCCGTGCAATGTTCTATTTGTAAAATACTGGGACAACGCACGATGTAGCATATGGGATGCATCTACGCGGTCACGTATATAAAAAAAAATCAGATGTTTGAAAAATAATCGCAAGAGAATGACAGAAAGGTTAAAAAAAACCTTAGTTTTAATGTTACAGGATGTATAATAGTAAATTAAAAGTTCTACAATTAAATCTACTAATACAACAGAGTTATCTTATAGAAATCGTAGAAAATGACTGCTTTCAATTGCAATGCAAGCTTCTATAATCCTCTGTTGTATTGATAGACAATGTTCTTATTTTATATTTGTTGATTCAGCACATAAAAATGTTTAATGTTTTACTGTAATTAATTTACCATTCATTGTTTTAATAGTATTTTTTTTAATAACGCTATTTTCTTGTAGCGTAGCTGATAGGAGTATTGAAAAGTGTATAGATTGTGGGTCAATTTCTAAAAATGTTGAATTATCTCAGAAAGTTTTAGATAACATATTCCTAACAAAAATGAAAGAGCACAAAAAACAGCATATGATAAAATAAAAAATACAGGATGTTCAATTTAAAATAACGCAGTAATAGCTGTTTAGCACGGAACATAATTGTATAAAGAAACATAAAAAAATTTAAATTATTAGAAGCAACCAGTGAAGAAATATTGTATGGAAGAATATAATTAACTCCAATCAATTTAGTAAACAACATTCTTATTTGCAGTTCATATTTCCTACATTGAAATAGTCTATGATTGATATCACCGGTTTCTTGACATAGAAGGGAGTGAACAACACCAATTCTATGTAAGTGAGTTTCCACAGCACAATAACCTATTCGTAATATATTAAAGGTAACTATAAATCTCCTCGATATCCAAGGAAAATATTGATGCCAAATTTTAAGATTAACATAATTTCGTATTCGAAAGTAATTTTGCCCCTTAAATCTAGCAGAGTCATACCACCATCTTTGCAAATTTTGAATAATTTCCTTGTGAATAATATAGATACTTAAAATCACCATGGTATAATTTAAAATTAGAAACAATCTGATTTCCATCCATTCTTGCTAATTTATCTACAACATAGGTTCCCAACCTTTTATGGACTACCGCCCCCTTTACAAGAAAAAAAAATTCCAAGGCCCGCCTTTACATACTAGTTAATTATACCAATCTTATATGTCTGTCTATTATCTATTAATAATCACTAATTAAAAACTAATTCTCTCTCCATCTCTATAATCGTGCTACTCGTGGTCGTGGCTGTGGGTCTTGATTATTAATTATTTAAGAATACAAAAACATGTTATAATAAAAACATTTAATTCAACAAAGACCATACAAAGTGTTATTAACAAAATTGAGGGCACTGCACAAAGGCAAAGACAAGACGGTTAATCAAAATTAGTAAAAAAATGAGATAGTTTGGGGCTGGTGGAGTTTTAACAATTTGTTAATGTCGGGTTTCAATTTAGTTAACATCAGTCGCAAATCACCACGCTCAATGATCTGCAGTGTATTTCTTTTTTTAGACAGTAAATTAGCTACTGCACTAAATCCACGCTCAGGCAAATATGATGAAGGAAATGCAATTAAATTTTTTTGTACTATTTCCCACAATCCAGGGTGGAGAGCTGATATTGATTTTTGGAGCCAGAACTCTTGGTATCCATTTCTGAATTTAACTTTTAATTCTTCATTAGTTGTGAGTTCTACGAGTTCTTCTTCTAAATTTAATGATTCTGCTGTATCTGCATTTGAGAAAGGATCTAAAACCCAGCTTGGTAGATTCATAACTCTTGATAATTTTTTCCTTCTTTTATGAATCGGACGTAAGTCAAGAGTACTGCTTCGTTATTAAATAAAGTTGATTCATTCAATTGAATGGAAAATTTGGAAGTCTTTAAGTAATCACATAATGATAGTTCAACGTATTTTTTTTATTCAACATCGTAGACGGCTAGATAAAATGTTTTTTCATGAAAATAGATGTATTTTCAAAGTATTTTATTATATTAAATTTCTAATTAGGTAGGTCCGCCGCGACCGCCCCCTTGACTGTCATAACGCCCCCCATCTGCCTTTGGACCCGCTACCGCCCCCACGGAAAGCTGCAGCACCCACTAGAGGGCGGTACTGTCCCCGTTGGGGACCTATGATCTACAATTTCATTGCCATATAATCCAATAATAATAGGCGTTTAAATATTGCATAAATTGATTGGTCCTGGGGAACACCCTATATAATTTTACCAAATAACATTCATATAAGAAAGAGCTACGTTTTCCTAAATTTCTTAGCGAATTTTAGAGTGATAATGCCGGATTTTTTTGTTTGTTTTTGACCTCCGCCCAGAAACACTCATTTTGCATTACTTTAAAGTTTCGGTGAAAATGTCACTAAAGGTTGGCACACTACATTCGACATGACAAATGTGTAACAAACTGCCATTAAACTGCTGTGCAACTTTACTAGCATGAACACTTTACTAGCATGTCTCTGCGTATTATTGATAAATAGGTATCAAACTACAAAGAAGAGAAAAAGATTTATTCACGTCAAAATACTAAGGTATGTAACATGCGTGCCACCCTGTACTGTCAACTCCCTAGCCTCAATTTTTTTTTCTATTTTCAATCCAAAATTAAGATTTGTCGGCTCAAAAAAAATAATCCAGAAACACTGTTGGAGGTATTCGTACGTCAACCTTCAAACTATACTTACTCACGATACTCGTAAAACTGTAGTTTCTTGTCTAGTGATACAAATAACTATTAAATGAATACATCAATTTTGAAAATTTTATGTAAAAAGTTAAATAACTTGGCAACCTTGTATTCGAAATTTGAAAGGAACATATGTAATCATTTATTACAACAAATCAGCATGCCTAAAAATGACCGATATCGGACTATTGACTCACCCGGTATACTTTATGTCATTCTCCAACGACATCTATCCGTGTAATTTCATTTCAATTTGTCGCATTAGCATTACTGTGATAACACCCAAAAACGTCCAGGCATTAATTTATGTCCACATATGAGTGGAAAACTTGCGGGAGCAGTAAAGTCATTCTGGCCTCCCGTTAACTGTACAATTTCGCGTTCATAAATTCCCTTTTATTACTATGATTGCGAGCCAAAATTATCGTATAATTGCCCCCCAAATTGTTAACACTTCAACGAGCGAATGTTGCCACTACATCCCATATTCACTTCCTGTTGTAAAGCCAGAATCGAAGCGCAATTAACTGAATTTTGTCAAATTACAGAACGATATCCAATTAGATATGATAGTTTCCGAATTTAATGTTCGGTTAATACTCGTGAGGTTATTTAATGCCAGGTTGCCAAGTTTAATACTGTAAGCATTGCAGAACGAAACTTAATTGTAAGGTGGGATTAATTAGCATATTATGAACTGTGATACAACATAAGGGGGTATGTTATTACCTATTACAGAATTAGTAGTAGAGAATATCAGTTTTTTTTACAAAGATACAACTTGTACCATATATTCTTAAATTACAGCCTGATTGATTTCAAATGAAGCGTTATGATATCATCGATTTTTTAGTTCTGAGGGTTTTAATGTTCAAAAACACTAATTTGATTAATCATTTACGCAGTCTCGATATTCCTTAGTCGTTGCTGTAAACCTCCAAAGGTGTTTTTCTTGTCATTGAAGCTTTTTTCTGGTTTCTACATGTGACCAGAATTAAAAGAAACTATAATGAAAAGTTTTAAATTTTTCGGACATCGATTGTACAAAATAACTGTTTATGGCTAACCAAAAAGTTGGTGATTTAAGTGCAGGATTTATTCATCGAATGAGTCTACATTTTACTAGAAATATTAACTGATATAATGCCTTGTTTACATATGCGAACGAGAATTCATTAGCATTTTAAAAGGCGCGTCCTAATATGTATATGAATGAGAGACTGCCTTCCACAGAAAGTCTGCTATATGGACGTTTTAAAAAAAGTTGCAGTGGTACTCAACCATTCGTCTTGAAAAAATTTAAATAACCCATTAAAATAAGATATTTTATAAAATACCGAAATTTTAAAGTCGATGTTATCATTCAAGGTATTTTTGACAACCATTGTTTAATTAACTTTGCAATAAGTATTAGAATAAAATAAACACAATTTATTTAACTCATGACGTGCAATTCTTGACAATGGGTGTTAGTAGGATATGAGTTGCTGTTTGGGCTGTTTTCAACGTCTGTTGGATTGTTTAGATCCGACGTTTCGGCAGTGTATCTACTGTCGTCATCAGGGTAGCCCTGATAAGGTCTGTGGTTTGCCAATTTCATAGTTGGCGATGGAAATGTATTCACCTTTCGGATATAAATTGCCCTATGTGTTTGTTTTGTATTATGTAGTGTACACACTACTGCATAGTGCGGCTCTGTACATATTAAGGCTGCAAATCGAAACCGTTTCATATGAAACCAGTTTTAAAAACCGATTTTTACTGAAAACATTAACCGGTTTCAGTGAAACTGGTTTTAAGAAAAATCGGTTAACCGGTATTTGATATCTGGCGATTTCCGCAGCACTAATACATATCGCACGAGCTACTTCTCAAGTGCAAACAGTTGTATAGCGACATAATTATATGTATGAAGCGCATGCTTCTGTTTGTATTAGAGATGGGTCGTATATATAATGTAGAGGTGGCCAACCCAACGCATATAATTTGCGACCTGTCCTGTATAGTTTTCCGACATCACAAAATATCGTATTTTATGTAGAATAAAAGTTTGAAATTTATAACGCAGTAATGGGGACTGTAAGCCTAAATGTATGCCACCCACTTTTCTCGTAGGTAATGCTGGGTGTTGAAAGCTGAAATAAATAAAAATACGATAAAAAAAACATTGAAAACCTTGATATTGCGTTAATGTACTACATTGTTTGTTTGAAACGGTTTAAGTTGTTAGACAAGCTGAACTTACGCCCAAAAAAAGTAAAAGCAAAAAGACTTACCATATTTTAATAATAATAAAAAAAATCGCTTAAGCTGCATGCCGGCCACTGTGGAAACGTGTTTTCGAAAAATAAAAATTTAAATACACATTTTAATGATTCTGACATTTACGATTTAAAAAAGTAGTCTAGAATAAGTTACCTCAAAAAACAATCTCATAAAGATAAAAAAATTGATATACATACCTCAAGGTGTGGCTCCTATGTTAAAAATAAAGAAAAAAGGTTATCAGGTTATTATAAATAATTAGAAATTTTTAATGGTATATGAAAAATCATTTTTTTTTATAAATCAGAAATCTTTTGGAAAGCTGCAACAATTATATTACTTTATTTAACGAAAAATATTATGATGTATCACAACATCTTTTTCAATTTGTGTATAACAGCTGTAACAACCAATTTAAAATTGTAAATTGCTAACAAACAAAACAAATTAACAATAAGGACAGAAAATCAACTATAATTTACCTTGGGAGGAACTTACTTGTTTGACAATTGCTGTAAATGTATGTACCAAGTACATATAGTCGTATTTTGTTTAAACAATTTCTTGGTTTACTTTAATTTTACATTTTTTAAATTTTAAATCTAACGTGTGTGCTACATTTTATATGGTTCGCTTAAATGTTGTTCGGTAATGTGTTATTATGTGATGTTAGGCGTTTCAATGCCATTTGTTTGCGTTTTGTTTATTTATTTGGCTGTATATAGGGTACTATTTAATGACTAGTTATTTTTGATAATTTTGAAAGATGCTATTATATAAACTCGCTGAATTTAATATGCCTGTTTTATCATTATATGCATTTTTTATTGTTTTTGATATACATATATTGATATTGAATACTAGAGTACATATACATTGACAATAATTATCAAACAAGTAAGTTTCTCTCAGGGTAAATTGTAATTAATTTTTTATCGTTTTATTGTTAATTTGTTTCATTTTTTAGTAAATATTTTTTACAATTTTAAATTGGTTGTTACAGCTTCGAAACGTTTTTGGTTAAATAAAGTACCTAATATAATTGTTGCCGCTTCTTAAGAGATTTTTGATTTATAAAAAAAAAACTGATTAATTACGGCAAAGAATAAACAAGTTTTATCTAATTACCTAAAAAATCGAATATAACAAGAATTTTGTTTTTACATATTTAAAATATTTAAATTGTTCATTTAAAGCAAATTTAATTTAGATTTTGCCAAAAAAAAAGTATAATAAATTAGATATTCTCAGAAACCAGATATGTATAAAACAAAAGATAAATACAAAAGAAAATCAATCTAATGAGATACAAATTACACTGATTTACTCAGATATATTGTAATCAAATTTAAATCAAAAAAATTTAAGTACTAAAAATATCCAATCTAATAGCACAGGTTTGTTTAGATTGCTAGTTCTGAACGTTTACCTGCAAGTTCCAACAGAGCCATAATAAAAATTATCATTAATAATTATCGGTTGCCATGAAGCCAGCAAAAATTATGGGTGTGTATACAAACTAACGAAAATATTTTTTGTTTCAGATTGTGGGAGCAGATATTTCGCCTGCACTTCAGGCGAATGCATCTCAAATCGCTTGTACTGCAACGGAAAACCGGACTGTAAAGATGCCAGCGACGAACCGTCCAACTGTACGGCCATCGCCGTCGAAGAAGAGATCTGCAGAAGCGGACAGTTCCGCTGCGCACTGACTCGTAGATGCATACCGACGGGAAGGGTCTGCGACAACCACCACGACTGTGGGGTCGCGGATACCCTGGACACCTCGGACGAGGATCCCCAGTCCTGCGACAAGCCCGTGCGATGTCCGTGGAATCAGGCGCGTTGCGGCAACACAACGCACTGCGTGCCGCTGAGCGCCTTCTGCGACGACAACCGGGACTGTCCCGACAACAGCGACGAGCTGGATTACTGTGATAATAGTACCGCGTGCAGGGACATGCGTTGCTCCCATGACTGCAGGCCCACCGCAGAAGGGCCGTTGTGTTTTTGTCCGGTCGGCATGCGGCCTGAAGCGACGAACTGCGTTGACGCTGATGAGTGTCAGTTGGACAATAGTTGCGCGCAGGTGTGTACGAATACGCCCGGATCGTTCTTGTGCTTCCTGCGTCTCAGGATATGTCCAGGATGGACAAAATTGTATAGCTCTCAATGGTAAATATCTTATATAAACAATCCCGCGCAAACATTCGTTCTATATGTTTTACGAACTACTTGATAGTCAAAAGCGTTTTGCGGTACTCGTGGTAAACAGAACCTGAGTGTCAAACTATTAAAAAAAATAGGTTACCACAAGTGAATATTTTTTCGCCTGAAAACGCCGTTTAGGTATAACTCAGAAAATATGTATGTGGACAGCTCTCAAACACGTAGGCAACACAAATTACAGCGAATGTAGGGGAGTATTAAGGTCCGTATATACTAGGTTGCCTCATAACTTTTCAGCCAATCAAGAGAAAGAGTGGGAACGTGTCATCAGGTATGCCTTGTTTAATAAGTAAAGTGGTGCATATATGTAAAAAATATGGCGATATGTACTCCCAGACTAAATATTTATTTTTTTTACAAAAATCTTATTTTAGAAATTTTTTCAATGAATGTTTTGTCAACGAGAACGTGTCTTGAAATATAATTTCAAGTTCTTTTTATTATGACAGAATACCCCAATACCATTAGCGTCTTTTGGCGCATAACTATGTCACTAAATATATGAACTGGTCATCGAATTTGCTGTTTTTGCGTTGTGGTCATTTCTAGTACTGCCCTAATCAAAGTAATTCAATGCTAAAATATATCCGGTTTGGTCATGAGAATTCGTGAACATACTCTAAACTTCGTTCACAAGCCAAGAAAGCGATTGCAGCGACAATTAATACAAGTAGAAGCCGTGTTTGTCATATTTGTCATGTTAATGGTTTACCTTGTTTTATTGTTAGGTTGATATTTGACGTTAAGATTTAATTATATATACTATATTATTATTTGATGCAACAGAAAAAAAAGTACAAGAAAATCGTCATCATCATTTTTTTGCTGTAATGTAAGCAGCAGAAACTATTTGCTCCAGACTCAGATTCATTTTTTTGTGATATCTGAGGTTAGGATGGGATGATTAGAATACTGACACACACAGCCACCAACGTAGAACTCCGTTTTGGCGTTATGTTAGTGACCATGTTTATATCAAACGTCAACATTTTTTTTGACGTGAACGTGTCGTTACCAAATGTTGTCATCATTGACCAAATAGTCCACCGCCAAAAGACGCTACATATTATATAGTGAAAGAAATGTTCCACTAGCGTACTATAGATGGCACCGCAGTATTCTCTTACGGAAATATTGCCACTACAAACGTACAACAATAGAAAATGCTGATGGAGTCATCTATAGTGCGCCAGTGGAACATTTCTTTGACTCGAGAATGATCGCGAAGCACGTAATCACATCGTCATCGCGTATCCACCCTCCCCTTTCCCCGGGCCTCCCCTGCAACTTACGAGGCAATCTAGTATATACGGACCTTGGGAGAGTATCACCTCTCTCAACACAGTGATCGCAGCAATTAAAGGTGATAAAATTATTATTTTAATTTATGTCAGGAGGCAATGTCACAGATTTTCAACATGACGTAATAATCTTCTAAACAAATCCACTCAGGCAGAAAATCATAAAAAAAAAGCAGATACAATTCTATACTATCAGAGTCTATTGAAGATATTATAAAATGCTGTAGAATAAAATAACACCATTTTGACGTATATTGTAAGAGAGATCGGTAGTTTGATAACTACTAATCGCAAAGAGCTTTTATGGGTTAAAATTAAGAGAATTAACATTTTACATTTGTACATAAGCTTGTATTCCATAGTACAATTAAATGCAAAATCTCCATAATTTTTAAACTACGATCAATTTAGATTGATTAATCTATTTATTGAATTTAATATGAAATTGGAACATCCACAACTTCTTTTTGAAAATCGGCGTAACCAATTTTTGTTAGTTTTAGGCGTTTTCCAGAAAATTAGATTATTTAGTCCACACTAAACTAACTATTGTTCTTAATAATCAATAGATTTTATTAATGTATTACTTTAATCTTAAGAAACAAATTGTAAAAATACTAGAAAATGTACATAAATCCTTTATTTCTTCTTATAATTGTGTTAGAAAAAAACAAAAATATGTTGATATCCTGACTGCCTATTTGTAGTCGCCTTCAAGTTTTGGTGAGATCCATCTCCGTAGGATATAGTTCAATGGTTTATAAACTCCGTCATAGATTAATTGATGGTCTATTCAAATATAATGTTGATCTCGTCTACATTTGGTTGTCAACTATTGAATTCCGGCTCTCTCAATCTGAAATATAAAGGAATGCATTTTGGGCATAACGAATAAAAATAATAATTTAATAAATAGGTAAAAACAATAAATGTATCTAACAAAATTGTAGACAATCTAATGTGTTCTATTGCCCTACAGCTAAAACAAGCAATTTATTAAGACCACTTATATACAGAATGTGCGCCAATATATATTCAAGTAACTTATCCTAGCTGTTAGTATTGTGCACGTAGATCCATCCGCATATATGTAATTAGTAATTCTTCCACAGTCCTTTATTCCTCTCTCGATTTTCGTTTTTTCTGTTTTCGCTCTGCTTTACTGCTAATTAGGTACGTATTGTTCTAGTAATTTAAAGTATGTAGATTAAGTTTTAGTTTATTATTTACTTTTATCTTTTACATGTGTTTATTTATAATAATGTCCTGTCGATAGATCACTTTGTGTTAGGCATTAAACCATGTAAAAATGAGCCCACTAAGAGTGACTTAAGTGCACGCTGGCTAGCCACTTTATTTAACACGCAATTCAGATAGATATGTCTAATACCTTTATGCGTTGACAAATGATGTAAACAAGAGCGACTATCAGTGAATGCTCAAAAAACACAAGTTGTCACGAAAAAGAACGCTAGAAGGCCTACAGCCACCAGTGATAGGAGGCGAAAGGATTCCATATGTCACAGAGGTGAAAAACCTGGGGGTATGGTTTGATCAAAGACATATGTACATGGAACCCACATATCCAAAAAACAACCAGCAAAGCCACTATAGCCCTAGGTAGGTACAGGAGGCTGTGTGGAAGGAATTGAGGACTTAGCCCCAAGATGACTCTCTGGTTATACACAAGGGTAATTAGACTCTTGATAACGTACGGAGCTACAGTATGGTGACCAAAGGTGCGGCAGGTGGGGGCGGCCAAAACGCTGGATGGCGTGCAGAGGCTAGCGTGTCTGTGCGCCACAGGGGCGATGAGATCGGCCCCTACCAACCTGCAAGGAGCTGCAAGGTCTACAGTACACAGACTTTTGCATAGTCATGTACCGATAAGTAAGTCGTACGGCACCGACTATAAAAAAACTGTTAGATGAACTCAAGGAGGCACCTCTTTTAGGAATGCCATGTGATGCCATGGTTCAAAAATTCAGCCTAGATAGAAAATATCAGGTTATAATACCAGATAAGAAGGACTGGGACACAGGTTCTCCAGTAAAAGCGGACTCAAACTGGTATACAGACGGCTCTAAAACGGATTATGACGTTGGAGCTGGAATATACGCTAAGAAGCCTAAAAAGGGTCTTTCGGTAAAGACACAACGGTGTTTCAAGCTGAGGTTGCTGCAATTCACCATTGTGTCAGGGAAATAGAAAGATGTACCGAGCCAGGTAAAAGTATCGCTATTTTCTCTAACAGTCAGTCCACACTTAAAGCGATTAGTTCCATAAACGTGGACTCTAAGCTGATTAGAGACTGTGTAAGCGCCCTAAATGAGGTAGGCACCCAATGGACATTAACCTTGACCTGGGTCCCTAGCCACTCGGGCGTGAGAGGAAGAGAGGTGGCGGACGAGCTGGACAAGCAAGGTTCGTCATTCATTGGAGCTGACCCTTCTTTCGGCACTACCAAATCACAAATTAAAAAATCCATCAATGAATGGATACATAATCAGTCCAGGAAGTGGTGGCAAAAATCACCGGGACAGAGACAGGCAAAAGAGTTCCTAAAGGAACAGAAGCCTGAATTTAGTAGAGATCTACTGAATAAAGATAGGAAGACTGTCAAAATGATAGTAGGTCTACTGACTGGTTACTGTAGACTAAATAGGCACATGTACAATATAGGCCTGGCAGATGACGCAACCTGCATATTCTGCCAAGAGGAGGAAGAAACACCAGTTCATATGCTGTACCAATGTGAAGGCCTAGCGAGAACAAGTTTTCTAGTAATGTGTGCGGAGACCCCAAAGCTAATAGCTATACAAAGAAGCCGCTCTCAAAGATGATCGCCTAATTAAGAGGGCATCCTCTAGGAAAAAAGGAGATCACAATAGATCTGAAAAGGTCGTGGTGAAACAGCCCCATAGGCCACCCTAATCCTAATCTAATCTAATCTAATCTTATGCTTTTGAATAAGTAAAGAAATCGCTTGAACCTACAGTCTACTTCTTCGGAGCGGACGAAAATAAGCTCCAAAATCTGAACGAAATAATGCATTGAATGAACCATTTATGCTCCAACAAACTAATGTAATACATCAATGTCTCCTATTATAATAATTCACAAAAGGTTAGAAAAAAAAATATCTTTAGAATGCACTGCACACAAATTTAAATTCATAGACGCTACCCTCTACATTATTTCCATTTGCGACTTTAAGATTGAAATTAAAAATGGAGTGTAAATAAGATTCAACGTCCATATTTTATGTTCTAAACTTTATCTTTAAAAGTACTTACTATCCAACATTATGTAACTTGGTTAGATTTTTATTTAAGTCCTCCTACATTTCTTGCCGTCATCCCGAAACTTTTCTCATCTTATGCCTTGTCCGTAATTGAATTTTTCTTTTAATTTTCAGTACCTCAATCGGAGAAACCGTCAATTATCTTTTCTACACTGAACACAGTGCAACGCATCACCCTCGATGGAAAATTATGGTCCAATAATACTCAATTAAAATCTCTGAATAGTCACGCTTTAGATTTTTCGCACAGAAATCGTACACTCTACTACGTCCATCACAATCTAACAAAATCCGCCCTGATGGGCGTTAATATAGACAATTTCGCGGAATCCTGGGAATTCCAACCTCCGTCCATTTTCGGAAAGCTCAACCAGATACAACAGATAGCCTTAGACTGGGTATCGGAGAATTGGTATCTGATGGACGACAATCAAGAGATAATCCTCCTTTGCGCCAAAAATCTGGTCAAGTGCAGAGTGATCGTTGAAAGAAATTTGGACAAGCCGAAATCTTTAGCGCTGGATCCGACGATCGGTTACATATATTTCTCGAAATGGGGTAACTCGCCACCTGTAATTGAGAGATGCAAAATGGACGGTTCCGAACGGACGACATTGATTGACTACAAGATAGTTTTTCCGTACGGAATTACTGTTGACTACTCTACTAGTCAGATATATTGGTTGGATACGTTCCTGGATATGATAGAAAAGGTTGATTTTGACGGTAAAAATCGCAGAACAATAAAACAGGGTCCTATAGTACAAAACTTGTACGGTATTAGTTACTTCGAGACAAAACTGTATGTGTCTTCTTGGAAAGATAATGCTATTTTTAAGATTGGCACGAAATTGCAAACGCAGGCAATAGTTGAGAAAATCTCGCGACCATATCACCTTCATGTGTTTCACAGGCAGAGACAACCAGATGGTAAGCACTATTGATATTAGGTAATAATTTCAGCGCTGCTTGATCTTCACTGATCTAAAAATATGGAGAATTTCAATTGAGAAAAAAAAAAACTTGTTCACATAGTCATGTAAAGATCGATTATTATTTTCTTAACCCCTTCACTGTTGGACACATTTTTAAATAACTTTACTATTAAGTACTATTTGCCAATTGTAAAACTTTCTCAGCATTTTTCTATTTTTTCTCTTTTGCCTTGATCTTGACATGACCTCACGAACGGATAAGGGCTCTTACTAGTCCACTATTTATTAAGAAAAATCACTGAAGAATAGGCAACGCAAATAGCTCTAGTTAACTGCTGTCAAAGTTACTGACTTATTTCCTATTTAAATAATCACTGGCTTGTTTATTGATTCGTTTGTTTTATACGGCCTGCCGAATCATGAGTTTACACGTGTTGACCACTAGCGCCACTTACCGGACTTTTTTGGAATAATATAACTCTTGAGTTGGCAATATTATGACAACAAAATGTCAAATTAAATTTGAATAGATGTCATTTTGATAAGCGCTAAAGTACATTTCCCAAAATTATTGTAACTAATAATCTGCTTGCTTCGTAAAAAAAGTATTAGGGTTTTTAAAGTTGTGTTTTAACTCTTCAACTTTGATATAAATCAGGCTGCCTTCAGCTGTACCAGGGGAAAACCGGTCACCGTAATTGACCAGAGCGAGATTCGAACCCACGATCCCTCGCAATAGTCGAGATGTCTTGAAAGCGCGTGGCCAATAGTGTTGTGATCGAAATTGCATCGCGGTTAACAATAACCTGTTACTGGTAGTTAACTGCGATCGTATTACTGAAAACAGCACGTTATTTGAATCATTGTCTCACTCTCCCTGTGACAATCTCCCAATGAATTAAAATACAGGATATTCTATTAAAAAAAAATGAGTTTTCTGCATTTGAACATATGTCACTTTGTTTCTCAGTTTTGAACACCCTGTATGTTAGAATGTGAAGTAAGCGTACCGTTTCTTAGAGTTATATCTATATTCATAACATAGCAAATCCGGAGTCTCTATTTGCAGTATTAACCGAGATATTAATTTCTGTATGATGCAATAATTATTACTAAAAAAAAAAGAAAAACTTAAATAACTCAAAAACGGCAACGTGTAACTATAGGAATAGCTAATGAAGCCCGACGTATTTACGGTCGTGTAATCCGAAAATGAAGAAAAAATTATTATTATTAGAAAATTATCATTCTATTTAAGATAACAAAGTTGACGTCCATTTTCGGTCAACCGGAAGTGATATTTTGGTAAAAGTATTTCACATTTATAGTTCCAATCGAACAGATAATGGTGCCAAAATCTCAAATATAAATAAATAATAGAACATTATAAACTTTTAATGAATCCTGTATATGGAAATACTTTCTGTACTTGCAATATCTACCCAATCATAACCATAGTTCTTCTAGTAAACAATATTTCTCTAACGTTTATCAAATCACATATATCGTTTACTATTATTGAATTAAAAATGTTAATTAAGTTGGTACATACTAGACTTGAAATCTAATTTTATCCTGATAAACTTATGCAAATCGCCATCATCACTTAAAATGGTTGTCAAGCCAGAACCGACGTTATTTTTACATGGTAATTTGGGTCGTAATTGCAAGCAAATTGAATCACCAGTTTAAATTGCCTTCATTAAAAATTAAAAATCAATTTCGAAAACTCTAACTAATTAGTAATTGCGTTTTACGAAGTGTTCAAGGCTATTTAAAACGGAACAAATTAAAAACTATAATTCAAGACTGACTAAAATAATTGTAAATATTTTCCATTTGGCTTTTTTAAACACGTTACTTGTAATTAGTTCAGATGGAAACAATTTTCATGTAATCAGTACGGGGAAATTGACAGAATTTTAATGAAATTTGTTTTGTGCAAACATTCTTAAGTTTCCATTTAATCAACCCCCCAATCAACCAAAAACATTAGTGTAACGTTTATATTATTATTATAATATTTGATTATCATCAAAAATTCTTACAGTTGCTCACCCTTGCAAAACCAACAATGGCAACTGCAGTCACATTTGCGCTACAAACTGGAACAATAATATAGCAATAGCTAAGTGCATTTGCGCATCTGGCTACACCCTCCAATCCAATGGAGATTGCACTATCAAATCTGCATCCGCTTACTTGTTAATCGCCAGGAAGAAGCCTGCCTCAATCAAAGGCATAGACCCTCAAGGCGGGCAGGAAATTATGGTACCTATCACAGATATTAAACCGATGGTTATGGACGTGAACGTCAAGAATTATACTATTTATTATTTAGAAGATGATTTATCCATTATCAAAGCATTAATATGGTGACCGGCAAGAAGAAACAGGTAAAATTAATGTTGGCTTTAGAATTTTAGTGTTACTCATGATACATTCTCCGATATAATAATAATATCAATAATATCGTCTTTATTTACTGATGAAACACACAAAATGAATTAATCATGGGCGAAGTTTAGCTGTTAGCTATTCTTCCACTTAACCCATGATTAATTACTAAATACATACAGTCATGTCTAGCTAATAGGAAATAAAAATAAAATTCCATAATGCATGATATCGTATTTGAAGGTTTTGAGGAAAGCTGGAGAAAAATGTCTAGGATTGGCTTACGATTGGATAGCCGGAAATTTGTATTGGTCCGTCGAATTGGGCGATACGGGAAGCATTAAAGTGGTTAAACTATCCGATATATCAAAAATCCGCACGCTATCAGTTGTCACAAGTGTCCTACCAACAGATATAGTCTTACACCCAAAGAAAGGTTATATGTTCTGGGTCCAAACGGTTCTCGTCCAGCCTGTGAATGGGATATTGTACAGATCTTGGATGGACGGCTCAAACAGCGAAGTTTTCGTTGATACAAACATAGGTTGGCCTAACGGATTAGCTATAGACTTAACTGGAGATAAGCTCTATTGGAGCGACACCCGCAGAGGAGTAATTGAGAGCATAGGTTTGAATTCGGAAGACAGGAGAGTTGTCGTAAGCAATATTGATGTACCGTTTAGAGTGGATTTCTTAAATAACGTTCTGTATTATATCGAATACCAAAAAGGGCTTGTCATGTCCTTTAATATGACTTCTGGCGCTGGGAAACAATTGGATGAAACTAATACGCCGGCTTATTTGAAAATATTCGATTCCCGAAGTCAAAGAGGTAAGTATCAACTTTTAATTATTTTTTAATTATCTATATGCTTAATAAATGATGCGAACAGTCTTGTATAGCGTTGTTCAAGGTGAAATTTGAATGGACAAGCGTGTTATTTATTATTACAGATACTAACAAGTGCGCAAACTCAAACTGCACTGAAATATGCCTTGCTACCCCAAACGGCTTCACTTGTTCCTGCTCCGATGGTCTAGAGATGATAAATTCAACCTGCGTGAAAAAAAACACCTCCATTTGCAGCAACAGCGAATTCTTATGCAAGGCCACCAATCGTTGCATCAGCAGTATGCTCTTGTGTGATGGAAATAACGACTGTGGCGACAACAGTGATGAAGATGGGACACTTGACGGACCTTGCAGGGAGAGAACGTGTGACTTGAACGAGTTCAGCTGTGACAACAAGACCAAGTGCATCATGAAACGCTGGCTGTGCGATGGCGACAAAGATTGTGCTGACGGAAGCGATGAAAACTCGAAAAACTGTCCCGGCCCATGCTTGAAAAACCAATTCACTTGCGCTGTTAGCAAGAGGTGCATCCCGAAAGTGTGGATGTGCGACGGAATCAAAGATTGCGGTTTGAATGATAGCAGTGATGAACAAAATTGCGGTAGGCTGCCAATTCTGAACAAACCCCTCTTATCTTCGTACGCTTCTTGTACATTACAGATACTCCAAATTGTGACGTCACCGAATTTACGTGCAACAACTCGAAGTGTATCATGACAGATATGGTGTGTGACGGTTATGACGATTGCCAAGACGGTTCCGATGAAATTAACTGTACCATATGCGATTTCAACGAGATGTTGTGTTTGGGGAATCAGAGTTGCTTACCCATCGATTTGGCGTGCAATGGAGTACCAGATTGTCCTGATGGTTCTGACGAGAGCAACTGTCGTGTGCCGGACAATTGCGCAGAAAATGAATTCGCTTGTGAGAAGAATGGGATTTGCATTCCCAAGGTAGGTATATAAAACCTTTTAGAGTACTAGGGATTTACAAAGTCCCTACTTATAAATCTTGAATTTTCATCAATTGGACTACACGCAAAGTAGAAACAAAACAGCCCATAGTCTGTTAATCCTTAATACTTGCGCCCATCAATGACAATAATATAAACATAATACAATTAGTCTATTGTACTATTATTGTAACATTTGACTTGGGATATTTCCCGCGGGCCAGAATCTAAACAAGGCGAGCATACAAACAAACGGGTGATTTTGCCATGCATGCGTCATCTATATCACTTAAGTTTTATAAGTGACACACCTACCTTATTCACAGCTGTAGTTGCATCTGCAGGATGACGTAAGTTTCCGCATTTGTCTCGCAGAACAACGTACAACGTGTAGAAAAAATGTTCTTATACTTATAAATGACTTCTAGACATCTACGGATGTAATAGTTATGGTATTCGTGGGGTAGTGACTAGTTGGTTTGAGTCCTTCCTTTCAGATCGAGTGCAATATGTAAATGTGAGGTGTGTATCTGCTAACGGTGTGTTACACAATTTCTCATCTCCATTACTACCCGTAAATCTAGGCGTCCCACAGGACTCAATTTTGGGACCTATTCTCTTTATTATATTCATAAGTGACATAGTTGATTTCATTAACAGCTCTATACATATTTACGCGGACGATACAACCGGAATAGTATCGGGTTCGAGCTATAGAGTCATGCAAGAGAGAGCCAACGTCCTATTAGAGGAGCTAAGTCGATGGTTTTCCGTCAATAAATGACATATGAACCTAAATAAAACGCATTACATGGTTTTTAACTTATCTAATTGTAGCTCACTAGCATCGGATCTCCAGGTAGGGATGGATAATGTACAACTAGAATGTAAAACATCTACTAAATTTCTGGGTTTAACTATTGATGCCAGGCTTAGCTGGAACGAACACTGTATTGACTTAATTAAAAAAATTAATGTTTCGTGCTTCCAAGTTCGGAAATTTAAAATCTTTCTTACCACATAATTTTCTAATTCAATATTACCATGCCCAGATTCACTCTAGGTTATCGTATGGCATCGTCTTCTGGGGCGCTTGTGGAAGCACACACTGTGTATTTGTGGCGCAAAAGCGTGTCATACGCTGTCTGGCGGGCCTTAAGAGTACCGACTCTTGTAGACCTTTTTTTATAAAATATGGAATTTTGCCTCTTCCTAGTATTTACATACTTGAACCACTATTATATGTGTATAATAATCAACAATAATACCATAACACGCGGGGTCGCGACGATTTCAGGGCTCCGTTTAGCAGGTGTATAGCGACTGGTAGAGCGCCGCTGTCTGTCGTGTCAGACTCTTTAATAGTATTCCTCCTCGCTTCAGAGACTGTCCGAGCGCGAAAATTTTTAAGAAAAACTTGAAGTGCTTTTTATTGGAGCACTGCGTATACTCTGTCCAAGAATTTCGAGCCGCAATGGAAGGCGTTTGATGGTTAGCTCTATTCTTATATCTGTTACGCCTCGTACAGCACCCTTCCGATATTTGCAACTTTGTTTTAGTTTAAATTTGGTAAGTCTTGAATGTATATGTATGTATCCGTTTATATTACTTTAATTAATTTTATATTATTATGTATTTACATATTATATATCTATATTTTGACGTTCTCATATACTGGTGTATACAATGAGGAAATAAATCTATCTATCTATCTATCTAATACACCCTTAATTAAAATAATCTTTATAAAACAGATCTATACATTACAGTATATCTTAGCACCATTATAATATAAATCCGGAAATTCATCAATAAACTTTCTCACTACCTCATCCAATGGTTTCGTTTTTTCCTCCCGCACGTCTGTCATATTTAATAATTATACGTCCGCTTTATATAAATATCCGCTCGGTGCTTGCTTATAACTCTACGCTTCATCTGTTTAATTGCATTACGCTGGTGGGAGCCCTGCGTGCTAAATATGACCCTGCCCCGCGGGAAGACATCGCAGTACTGCTAATCCAACGTATCCAATAGGTAATTTCTAAATCCTATGTAATCATGCATTACTAAATTATTATGCTTAAATACTTCCCTTGTGTCGCAGCTATATACATATATGTATGGAGGGGGATATTATACTACGACCTAAGACATCTATTGTATCCCTATTCTTGCTGTTTTACAGCTGGCATTCCAATTCTATTCCTCTCAGAAAATGTAGGATAGGAGAAGGCCTCAGGTTATGTTTAGGTAAGTCTCCTCTTCGATTTTACGTCCTCCCAGGTGCAACGCCCTTAAGTTCCACAGTGCTACGCAATTTGAGAGGAGATGGATAAGTGTTTCATCCTGTTCCCTACAAAATCTACATTCAGGTTTCTTTGCAAATCCAAGCTTACTCCGATGTCTTTTCAGTCTACAATGGTCTGAAAGTGTTCCTGTTAATACGAGAATATTGTTCGTACATAGGTTGATGCTTTCTGTAAACCTTTTCTGGTTATAGGTTCCAGAAAGTTTTACCTGCCTCATTCCCTGGAGATTCTCCCAATGATCTTCTCTACTTCATTTCGCTTTTCAATTTCTTCAGTATTGTACTGCTACTTATTCCGCAAAAAGGTTCAGGCCTTACAAAAGGTATTCCACCCCCTTTTTTGCAAGATTATTCGTTTCCTTCCACTTCTGTGTGACCCGGAACCCCAAGGGCGGTTACTTTATTCCTTTTGCCTAGCTCGTTTAATTTTTCTAGCCATTCCCAGACCATCTTGGAACTGAGTTCATGTGCGCTCAGCTTTGATGGCTGTCGCAGCTTATACAAGAGGTTTTTTTCTATGGATATATTTAGAAATAAATTATTTAATAATAATTAGTAGGTAGAAAAATATAAAAGAGGGAATAATTGGCAAAGTCCACATCTGTGTCTAACATTGCCATCTCACAGTCTGCATATAATTTTACCTGCTCGCGGCAGGGCTCTACGTTATTCTGTCCTACATGTCTGAATTATAATGCGCTCACTTCCACTTACTGCAGTAGTCTGTAATGCTGTTAAGACAAAACATGCAGACAGAATGCGGTTACTTTAAGCGTTTTGATTGCAACATTTAATCGTTAGCCTATGCGTTTTACGAGGCAATAGTGATGGGCAAAAACACAGCAATTTCTTATTACTCGTACGAATACTTGAATATATTTTATGTAACATCATTTAAACTTGAAATTAGGCTTCTTTTTTTTGAGAAAAATAAAGTATCATTGTTCACCCCCACCTTTAGAGTTTATGGCTAATTTTCAGACGAATCCTAAATGACTTAATAAAATTTTGTAGATGTTCCGGTGCGACACTTTTAAAGACTGTAGTGACGGCTCCGATGAAATGAATTGCGATTTTCCTAAAACGCACAACATCTCCAAGCCAACATTTCCTCCGCCAACATCTGCAACTTGCGACCATCCTTCGCGTTACTGCGACAATAACACCGTCTGCATCGGCGTGGAGCAGCTCTGCGATGGACAGTACGATTGTCAAGATATGTCCGACGAAGGACTAAGGTGTAAAGAGCAGTTGTGCTTGCATAGTTTTATCTGCTCGCATACCTGTCACAACGCACCAGAGGGCGTAGTCTGCTCCTGTCCCCCCGAACTACATCTACAACCTGATCAGATTAGGTGTTTGGATACTCATCCCTGTGAAGCTTGGGGTGTTTGTTCGCAGAAATGCATACCTATGGGTACGAAATACAAGTGCGAATGTTTACCGGAATATAGTTTGGCAGATGATGGATTTACGTGTAAAAGTACTATAAACGCAACGGCTTACGTCATATTCAGCAACAGGCACGAGTTGAGAGGCGTTGATTTGCATCGATTCAGCGTAAAAGCTCTAATATCCAATTTGAAGAACACTATAGCACTGGATTTCTATCACACGGAAGACTCTGATATGGTAATGATCAATTTTATATATTTTTTTCAATATAATTATGACTTAAATCTAAATCAATAATTTGCTATTATTTCTTCGCTTATTAAATATTCATTCTTGTAACTTCAAATTTATACCATGCTAATACCCACCAATGCACAACCCAGGTTGCAACGTGACGTAAAATGACATAGTAGACGTGGCTGTTACGTCTATTAAGTACGTCTATTAAACGCCAATGCACGTCTCTCTGCTACTCAGAAAGTGGTTGTAGATAAAGTAATTACCACCTACATATTTTATTATATTTATACATTGTAAAATTAATATAAATCCAGAATCAATTCAACTTACAGGCGTAATTATAAAAAATATTTCTTTTAATTGGGCTAGATGTGTGTTTATGCTATTTTTTGGGATATTATTTGTTATTAGTCTCTTCTTTAATACAATGTTTTCCAGTTTCCTTGTTATTTTGGGGTCAAGATAACTAACGTCAACATCACATTCGCAGACTCCTGCCGGATGAACCTAGTTACCGATAACTTTCTCTTCAAAAATCATTTGTTCTTCATCTACCCTGATGAAGAACAAATGATCCCTACTATATAGACCTATTTTTCAAGTTTTAACAACGCTACGCTACATATTTTCATTTTTACTATATACCACAATTATCAATTGCATTTTATAACTTTACCTGTCTATAATGTCGGGTTCTTCAACAAATTATACAACAAATGAGTTAATATTACTTCATAATTATGTATGCGATGACGAATGCGTAAAATAATTCAAACTTTAATTTTTAATTTTAATGATAATTTTTAAAATAAAAAAAAAACTGGCGAGTAGTTTTTAGTTGATGGTCCCATTTTTAAGTGACACTTAATATTGATTATATGATGATTTGGTTGTATTTATATTTGACATGAACTGTTTGATACTATAATACATTGCGCAACTATTTAATACGTGTTAAATAGTCTGTAAAAATACTGAGTAAGTTTTGGCCTAAAATAGGATAGCTGATATTTTACTAGACGAAACAATTGTGACGTCAAAAAAAATGAAAAGTGATTCCTGACCCTATTAGGCGTTATGTACGCCTGATTTCCTCCTCAGATTTTCCTGTAAAAATCCTCTTAAAGCCACTCAGAGAAGTTATCATTGCCAGTATTATCTTTACTCTTTATATTTATAACTTGAACCGTAATTTAACATCAAACACCCAAAAAATGTTAACGTACTAATATTTTTCTAAATTAAATGCTATACGATTAAATGACAACAAGTCTAACGACTTTTGAAATCCGAGATATGCGATGGCTCATGCATTATCAATGCAGAGATCTGATTGCACGTTCCAAAAATGAAAAAGCAAGCTCTGTATTGAGATAACACTTGTACTGGTTAAAAAACTGTTTTATTTTGTAGTAAATATTGGTATACTATTAATCAGTCTTGTCAGTATACATATGTACATACATGTAAAAACATATTACACGAATTTAGACACAATACATTTCACTTTTATATTGAAGCAGACATTCTGAAACAGCTTCCACGGCAATCTCGCGTTGCTTGAGATCTGGACACAGCTACCAAGCGCATGTTTTTTAAAGACTCTTCAACTGCATAAAGCATATGTAGTTGCAGATTAGACAATCATAATTTTATAAAAATAAGAAGGGTGACTCTGATGATATATTAAAACAATTTAAATTGATATAAAAGCTTTATTTCTCACTGAAAGTAACGTAGTTTTACAAGATTGAAATTTGAAATTATAAACGGTCATATTTAAATCAACAGCATTATCTTTTTCATTAATTTCAAATTCTTATTTTTTGACTTGCAGATCTATTGGACTGATGTTATCGATGACAAAATTTACCGTGGTACCCTTGTAGGAAATTTACTTAGCAATATAGAAGTGGTAGTACAAACTGGATTATCAACAGCTGAAGGTTTAGCAGTCGACTGGATTGGTGAAAATTTGTATTGGGTCGAAAGCAATTTAGATCAAATTGAAGTAGCTCGTTTGAATGGAAGCTTCCGCAGAACTCTCATAGGTGGAGAAATGGAGAGCCCCAGAGCTATAGCACTAGATCCTAGAGTAAGTTACTTATTCTGGACGGACTGGGATACTTCGGCACCTAGAATCGAGAGATCCTCCTTAGCTGGATTGGGCAGAAAAGTAATAGTACGCGTCGACCACCTAGCCTCAAATGGGGCCTGGCCCAACGGACTCACCTTAGATTATGATCATCAACGCATCTATTGGATAGACGCCCGTTCTGATTCGATACACACCACTAATTATGACGGGCTTGACCATCACGTAGTAATGAAAGATCACGACTTGCTCTCGCATCCGTTTGCGATAACCTTATTCGAAAACTACGTTTATTGGACCGATTGGAGAACTAATAGTGTTGTTCGGGCGAATAAATGGACCGGCGGCGATGTATCTGTCATCCAACGGACGTTAAGTCAGCCGTTCGATATCCAAGTGTTTCATTCGAGTAGGCAACCAAGAGATGGTCCGAATCCTTGCGGAACTAACAACGGGGTTGTTCGCATTTGTGTTTGCTACATCTAAATAAAACTTACCGATGCGATTGTCCCCATGTTATGAGGCTACATACTGACAACAGAACTTGCGTAGGTAAGTTACTATTATACAGTTTATTGAAATAAGTTAATAAATAAGTTAACCCTTTGAAACAGTGCCTACTTATGATTACATAGAAAATCTAATCGAACCTTTGTCTCTGGTTTAATTCTTAGTGTTTGACTTTCCTGTTAAGAAAAATATAATATTTAGCATATGAACTTTTTGTAGCTGATTTTGTATGCTAAATACAAACATGATTTTCTCGCATCAGATCTAGCCTCGCAAATGAAAACAATAACGTGGTTTGGGGAGAACCCAATTTTAAAAAGAAGTTATAGTTGTGAAATAAAATATTGAATATTAAGAGAAAATAATCTAATTTTCTAAAAAAAATACAACAGATATAAAAATAAAAGGAAATGTTATTTGGTAATTCGGAAACTACTTCCCCGGAATTTTCTTAGATAAACTTTATCAGAATAGTATCCTACCATATTCCAGCACTAGTCCGCCATTGCATATGTATCCCATCTTCCCTAATAACAGTCTTCTTTCATTTTTACATTCGCTGGTATCAACAACATTTTCATAAAAGCTATACAAATGGCTGTATAAATAATATACTTTAATGCCATGTTGCACTCTGAATTTATTAAGCATATTCTAAGGATATTTTAATTCCTATTAATTTCAGATTTTTTGCATGATTACCTAAATAATTTCTCAAAAAACAAAAGCAGAATTATGCATGAGTTGTCTTATCCGAAGACCATCAGTTTTTCTGTGGTTAGACCAGGCATATTCGTACTACGTACATAAAACATGTTCCATTATATTTCATGGACCCTAGCTGTCCATCTAATTAAGAAAATCCGATTTTATATCTTTCCTCAAAGGATCCATTACATTTACATCCTCAACAACAATTACTTCTCTTCTCTCTCAATGATCCTACTTAGCTATTTTAAAAGTCCTCATATATATAAAAATATAAACATAAACGAAAGACAAGATTGCCGTCCTGAGAGAAAACGCATTGTAAATCATTTTCTCAAAAGCTTTTTTAATGTATTTAAAATTATTCTTATAATTTTGTTCTTTTTAGCTGAACTAGTCAACTAACTGCTACTAAGTACTGATGCTCTGCTAAAAAGGACAACATATCTGCCCTCACGTGCACTAAAAAGAACGCTTCAGTATACAAGATGTCTCCCCAGTGAGTTACATAACTTCATAGGGTTATTCCTTGTATCAAAATTAGCAAAACACTTCCAGTCAACATAGGTCCAATTCTCACCATTTTCGAGATATGGGTGGTCAAAAGCGCTGAAACTCACTGGTTGCGATAACTAATTTAGATGAATCATGGACGCATTTGGCTCGAATTTCGGCATGAAATAATTGCTAAGGAACGATTAACTTAAATCACAGTCTTACTTCTACAATAATAAGCAGAAATGGTTAAGTTTTAATGATTTTAATAAACAAATAATGCCGTAGACATTTAAAGCTACTCCAAATGGCGACCCTGGACTGCAAAACACAACTCTGCTCTTTGACTCAGTCCTCCTATCCAGTTGACATTTTCCATGTTTTCACGAACTTCTTGAAATGCCCGATGGATTTTACCTACCAGTTCTTCTTTGGTAGCCGGCTTCCCTTGTCCATAAACGATGGTCTTAGCATTGCCCCAGAGGAAAAAGTCGAGAGGGGTTAAATCCGGCGAGCGCGGAGGCCATGCGACAGCTCCATTCCGCCATATCCAGCGGTTTGGAAACGCAATGTTCAAAAGGTCGGTTACCACCCTTCCATAGTGTGCCGGACACCCGTCATGGACAAACCACATCCTATTACGGACGTTCAAGGGGATATCTTCAAGAAGAGTGGGAAGCTCTTCTTCTAGGAATCTCCTGTAGATATGGTTAGTCAATGTTCCACCAAAGATTTTCGATCCCAGGATAACATTTCCGATGATTCCTCCCACACATTAACCGAAAATCGGGGTTGAAATCTACTTTCTGACAAAGCATGGGGATTTTCGTCGCTCCAGATGTGCTCGTTATGAGAGTTGTTAATCCCATCACGAGTGAAGGTTGCCTCATCAGCGAACAAAGCAATTGGGAGGACATCCTGGTTCTCTAGGATCCACGAGCAAAATTCTTCCCGTTTCGCATATTCTGCAGGTGAGAGATTTTGTACTTCTTGTACGTGGTAAGGATATATCTTCACGTAAAGCCCTGTGAATCGACGCTCTTTTCTGTCCTGTGGTGGCAACCATTCTTCTTATGCTGGTTCTCCGATTCTCAGAAACTTCATGAAGAACAGCTTCAGTGTGGTTTCTTCGCGCAGGCTCTCGCTCATTAGTCTTTTTCGGGAAGGATCCTGTTTGCCGGAGCGATATGAAACAGTTCATGATGGTTGTCCGACAAGGATGTCTTCGGTTCGGGTAGCGTTCTGCGTACTCTCTTGCAGTTGCTGAAGCGTTTCCTCCACAATAGCCATACAAAAATATCATGTCGGCGTACTCTTCCTTAGTAAAAAGAGGCATTTTTAAAGGTTCAACGAGCGAAATCTAGAACTGTCAAAAATACAACAAAACTGCTTACATGACAACTGTGAAAAAGCCTACGTCAAGTGCACTGGATCTAAATAAGTTACCAGTCGGGCCAAATGCGTCCATGATTCATCTAAATTAGTTACCGTAACCAGTGACTTTCAGCGCTTTTGACCACTCATATCTCGAAAACGGTTGAGAATTGGACCTATGCTGACTGGAAGTGTTTTGCTAATTTTGATACAAGTAATAACCCTATGAAGTTATGCAACTCAACGGGGAGACACCCTGTATATCACTTGAACTAGTGCAACCAGTTTATATAAAAAGAACAAAGCTTCGAACGGGCACATTGGCGCCAGTTACATTGCCGCTTTATAAAACTCAGATAAGCGCTCTCTCACTCGTACGATCGTTTTACATAAAGCGGTGTAAATGCCACCACCAGCCCTTAGACGATAGCAAATTTCACGCAATATTGATCGTTGGGGCGCTGCAGTTCTAAAACTAGCTCTTGTGGGAAGAAACGATTTCTACATTTAGTTCCAGCGCAAGAACTATTGTGAAAATCAATTTTACTATTTCACACACCAATTTCTTTTTCTTTATTTTATTTCTCTGTGTAATTTCAGAGTATAGTAACTGTATAGAACTATTTAAAAATTATCGAGGTATTGACTAGGAGCACAATTAATCGGCAAACCACCAATTTTTTTTTAACTAAATCTGTTTTACTAAGCGATATGAAATTCTTCAAAAAATATTTCTTCTGATTAGTGCTCTCCTTCCTGATAATTCTTACTGGTTAAAAAAAATTATAATACTTCTCAGACCCTTATAAAGAGGGCCATCCTTTGAGCGCACTTACTCAATTATCTTCGTACATATACTGTACTTTAGCTTTATTGTGAAAAAAAATATTTACTTATTTTTTACTGTGATGCAACAGATTGAAAAAAAAAAACCGATTGTACACATATTCGCAAAATTTTGGTGGATCCGTCCACTTTTAGGTTAACCCGAAAAAATATGTTTAAAATTATCATAGAGGGATCATTTTTTTTTTTAATGGAAGTAAAAAATATTTTATTAAAATTCCAAATTTCGATTGAGGGTTTTGGAGATTAAATGCTTGCATCATGTCCGTAGCAGCTAATTTGAAGCTCAGCAGAAGTCATTACTAATTGTATAGATTTTTATTTTTACCTTCTGGAGTATTTTTCAATGGTTTATTCAGCTGCAGCTTTTAAAGGTTAGAGGGGTTGACTAAAAAAATAATCAGATATTACATGTTAACTTAAAGAGACAATCACATTAAATTAAACCGTCAGCGAAATTATTGAATTGCCTATACATACACCTCCATCGCTGTGGCGTTGTGTACAGTTATAAGCCATCCAAACAATAAGTTTGTTCGCGTCGCATGAACTATTTGCTTTTATGCACTTTTTAGGACTTTTATGTGCAAAAGTGCATAATGGTGCAAATAGTTCATGCGACGCGAACAAACTAAATACTCTGCGCCGTATAATTGCGTGTTGGGAATACTTCATTTTAACAATCATACATAATAATACATTTTCACTAGTCAATTATGCTTATTTATACGTATTTTAAATTATAAACTCACTTTTTTGCTATTAATTAAATTAAATTCAATTTTCAGTTAACGAACGTGTCTTGCTTATAGCAAGAATGCACGAGATAAGAGGCGTCGACCTGTTACAGCCCTACTATCACACGATTCCGCAATAAGTAATCCACAAGTAATGAGCGCCAACCACATTGAATACTTAGCCGCGAACAACACCATCTATTGGACCGATTATTTATTAAACGAAGTTAAACGCTCAGGTCGCACTATGGCCCAAACTCAAATTCTCTCGACACAGGATTGGATCACCCCACAGGTTTAGCTGTGGATTGGTTGGCCAAGAATCTATTTGTCGGATCACTGAAAGGTATAATAGTGTGCAATTTGAAAGGAGAATATAGTAGTGTGGTGGTGAAGGATGTTAGTGTCGAAAGCGTAGCTATAGATCCAATGCGAGGGAGGTTATTTTGGGTCTCTTCCGATAAGAATATCAGCCAAATCGAGACTAGTCGCATGGATGGATCTAACCGTAGTGTTTTAGAAGATACTCTATCCCCAACGACGAAAGCTCTAACTTACGACAAGGATTCTGATAGATTGTATTGGATAACATCTTTTAAAATCTACTTTTACGATTTTGGAACTAGCAGTACTGTTGGGGTAAACTTATCGAACGCAACGATTGTCGCTGCCACGGTATACCAAGGTTGGCTGTACTATGTCGATGATGACGACTCTACCATACACATAGCTAACAAAACAACCGGAGAGAATGATAGAATTCTGAGAAACAGCACGGGGGTATTAACTCTGCGCATATACGATCCTAACGAGCAAGTTGGAGAAAGCCCTTGCGATGAAAGCAAAAGTAACTGTCAGCATCTCTGCATACCGATTTCATCAACGGAGAAGATTTGTAAATGCGCCACAGGTTATATGGTTGATCCATCTGAGCCAACAAAATGCATTGGAAATTATGATTTTATTTTCTACTCCAACAGCTGGGAGATATGCGGATTGAACATGAACGGAAGCAGCGACTTTAAAACTTTAGGACCGATCTCTAGGGTATCGATGGCTAGTTCAATCGACTTTCTATCTGAAGAAGATTTGATATTATGGACCGACAGTGATCATGGTGTTATAAGAAGGATAGCTCGTGATGGTACTAAAAGGAAGGGTCATAATAGACCAACATGAAGGAATCGAAAACCCAGCGTCTGATATATTAACTGGTAAGTACTATTGCATTTCAAGTTGGGAAGATAAAGAGTAGGGTTAAACTTCATAGATTTGTTTGTTATGAATGGGATTAATACCACTTGTCATTTTTGATCATCTATTGAATTGCATATGGCATTAAGTTTCTTTCTGCACAGCGTCAACTTTGTTATTCCTTAGGGGCGCCATGTTTGACGTAAAGATCACCAGAAGAACTTTTTTACTGAATTCAGTGATTTAAAATACATTAATCTGTACAATTGCTATCAGTGTTGTACACTGTAACGGATTACACAACAAAAACACAGAGGTGGGATATTTCAAGCCTACATTATTTTTAATTTTAAAATGTGTTCTTGTTTCATTAATGTCAACATATTTATGGACAGTTTGAGTAAGTAAAGGAAATCTTTCTGCTGGTATCAAAATCAAATATGACGCCTTTAGGAATTAATAATGTCAATGAGAATTTGGAAAAACCAATACGTCATAAATTTCGCGTACGCCATTAGATACATGTGTAGATCTAAAATAGCCTCGAAAATGTGTTTTTGTTTGTCGCTGCGAGACCAAAACGTGTTAAACATAAATAAAGAACATGTGCTATTTTCTTTAAAAAAAATACTCGAGATAGCTTTCTCCCTTCGGATATCCGGATCTTCTCATAATGAGAACCGAAAATAAATCGCCCTCTATAAGGAATGCAGATATTGTTAGTTAAGAATTTAGAATATTTCAATGTGTTTACTTAAAATTTTCAGGATTAGCTGTCGATTGGTCTGCAAAAAATATCTACTGGAGCGATACTAAACACAGTGTCATCGAAGTTTCCAGAATAAACGGCTCTTCAAGATACGCTATATTGTCTCACGAGATCGGCAAGCCTACTACTCTAGCTGTTGACCCCTCCGTGGGGCTCCTAGTATGGGCTGGAGGCGCCAAAATCGAAACCTCCATGCTCGATGGTTCCAATAGATCTCTCCTGGTGGACCAAGCTGTATCAATCTCTGATATTACCCTAGACTACATCAACAAACTCATATACTTTAGCGATAGTGGCAGAAATACAATCGAACGACTCAAATATGACGGTTCTGAAAGGATGATATTACTGAATCACTCATTGGAGAATCCCGTTGCCTTGACATACATGGACGACACTCTATACTGGGTTGATACGTTAGTACTTCTTTTCTTTCCGGTGATATTGCGATTAAATTGTTTCCTTTATAGAACTCACGAGCATGGTAGCATCAAAATGGCAGCCGTAGATGATCTAGCGAATTATACTAAATTAATGGCTGGTGTTGGCGACTCATTAAAGGATATACAGATTTTCTCAAGGAAACGACAGCAAGGTACAAATGCGTGCGCTGCTAATAACGGAGGATGTCAACATTTGTGCTTGTACAATGGGTCGCATCCCGTATGCGCATGTCCGCACGGCAAATTAGCTGAGGATGGAAAATCTTGTGAAGGTACAAGGGATATTGTGTAACTCCTAAAGATATTTTAAGTATTTAATTTTTAGAGTACAACAGCTTTTTGATGTTTTCAAGAGTAGTCAGTATCGATTCAATACACATGACGGATTCAAACATAAAAAACTCTCCATTCCCATCGATTAAAAGCTCAATTTATATGAAAAATGCCATTGGTTTGTCCTTCGATTATAAACAAAGAAGAGTATTCTACTCGGACATACAGAAAGGTTCCTTGAACACGGTATTCTTCAATGGAACGGGGCACAGCATCATTGTAGACAGTGAGTTAATAACAATTATTGGTTTATTTCTAAATAAAATACAAATATTTGTTAGGGCAAGGCTCAGTCGAAGGATTGGTATTCGAACAACTGCATAGAGCTCTCTATTGGACATGTAATAATGACGCAACGATTAGTCGCGTGAATTTAACCCTAAAGGGAACCAACGCTAGCAAGGTAGAAGTTGTCATAAAACTGAAATCACAAGATAAGCCTAGGGGTATTGCTGTTGATAGTTGTGGAAGTAGGCTGTACTGGACGAACTGGAATTCGTACCAACCAACCATAGAACGAGCTTATTTATCAGGGTATGGTAGGGAGATTATAATATCGACAGAAATTCGTATGCCCAACGCTATAACACTAGACCATAAGGCACAGAAATTATATTGGAGCGATGCTAGATTGGATAAGATAGAAAGGTGTGAGTACGACGGTACGGATAGAATTGTATTGTCTAAAGCAACACCTCAACATGCATTTGCATTGGCTATATACGGCGACTACATCTACTGGACAGATTGGGTGTTGCATGCTGTTTTAAGGTCAGATAAATTAACTGGACAAAATGTTGTCTTCCTTAGACGAGACGTTGAGAAACCCATGGGTATCATCGCTGTCGCTAACGATACCGACGATTGCTTTAGAAACCCTTGTCTTGAATTAAATGGTGGTTGTGAAGAAATCTGTAGCCTGACAGCTAGTGGCAATGTAAAATGTTCTTGTACCGACGGCAAAATCCTAGCTGAAGACAAACAAAGATGTTACAGCAAATCATTCAGCTGCAAAGAAGACTCATTCCGTTGTTCGGATGGCGGTTGTGTCCCTTTCCAGTTAACCTGCGACGGTAAACCGCATTGCATAGACAGGTCTGATGAAGAACCCGGATACTGCGGGCATAGGACCTGCCCACAGGGATGGTTCTCCTGCCTTAACAAACGTTGCGTATTAGCTTCGCAACACTGCAACGGCGTTGACGAATGCGGCGATTCCAGCGACGAATTAAACTGCAACTGCGCGGAATTGTATCGATTCAAATGCGCCAACGGCGAATGCATTTTAAAAATGCACGTCTGCGACGGCGACCCCGACTGTGCGGATGCCAGCGACGAGAAGGGCTGCGGCAAGTAATAAAAATAGTATTTTTGATTTAAATCGCTATTTTTTTATTATCTTGTAGGTCCACAAAACTGCGCGCGCAAACACAATGACGATAACTTCTTGAACTGCCCGAATACGACGGCTTGCATTCACGCTGCGTGGCTGTGTGACGGAGAAAACGATTGTTGGGACTGGAGTGACGAGCAGAACTGCACGAAGGCTAGTGTGTGTAAACCTACGGAATTTCAGTGCGCGAGAAACGGGAAATGTATCAGCAGACAGAAAGTTTGTAATCAGAAAGATGATTGTAATGATGGGAATGGTGGTATTAGTTCCGACGAAAAGAATTGTCGTAAGTACCATAGTACATCAACGAATTATATACAACACTGGAACGCGCATTCGGGCCTCGGGGCGCCCGTAGTAACTGCACGTGACTGGAAAACGGTTCGGCTTTCGTCTTCTTAAAATATGGCAAAATAGACGGTGTTTCCACACGGCTTCCTTGTGCGGTGTCAAAAAAAAAATTGACATAGGGTCTTGTGGGCTAATTATAAGACACTCAAAACATTGGGTAATAATGAAACAGCCTGATTTTTTTTACGTTAATTATTTTTAAAGTACCTATTAAAGAATATTGTCCTGCCCCTTACTTCCTGACCATGCGATCTTTTTTGGTGGTGATTTTTCGTCAATAACAATTAAAACAGCACTAAAGATACTGATAAATGTGTTTTTTAAACTAAATTAAAAGATACGCATATTTTACAGTGGAAGTAACTGTGAGATGAAAAATGCCGCCGTTTAGATTCTGCCACATTTAAAGATGGCGGCCGAATGACCGTATTTTGAGCACACAACGGGCATTCCAGTTTTGTATATACTTAGTTATAGTTAACTAAATCTGATAAAGAGAAAAATTGCATTTATATTCTAGTGAAAATTTATGCATTTCTATATAGCATGCCCCAGATCTGAGAGACCAAGCGATACCCTCTTGCTCTATATTTACCATCCCTCTTTTTTCTAAACTTTTATAGCGTTAATTACAACAATTTACTAAATATACTATTCTTATATCAGAAGCAGATATAGAGTGTGGACCTCACGAATTCATGTGCGAATCAGATTCTAGCTGTATACCTCTGTCCTTAAAGTGTAACGGAAATGCTGATTGCTTAGATGAATCTGACGAACACGACTGCAGTAAGTTAGCATTTATGTGCCTCCAAATACGATTTGACAAGTTGTAATTCCCTTGTAGAATTCCAGTGTCGCTCAGAACAGTTCCAATGTGGTAGTGGCGAATGTATCCCGGTCCTGTGGCAATGCGACGGTCATTCCGACTGTAGCGACAATTCGGACGAAGGCGAACACTGCCGAAAACGGCAATGCCACTCTCTGGAATTTAGATGTAACAGCACCGGCCAATGCATATCAACAGATTGGGTGTGCGACGGCGAGATCGATTGCAAAGAGGGCGAAGACGAACACGTGTTGCAAGGTTGTCCGCCTACATTCTGCGGTCCGCATAGGTTCCAGTGCGCAGACCACACTTGCATTATGAACCAATTTTACTGCGACGGCGACTATGACTGCAGAGATAAAAGCGATGAACCTGAACACTGTTTCGAGGAATGCGGATCTGGAGAATTTGAATGCCGAAAGGGGCACTGCATATTGGAACAGTATCTATGCGACGGGAAGCGTGATTGTCCCGATGGAAATGACGAAGGACGCATTTGTATGAAGAATGAGAATTACTGTCAAGGCGAGGGCTGGTTCACATGCGCTAACGGTGTATGTATTAACAGCACCCTACTTTGCAATTCACAGGACGATTGTGGCGATTTCAGTGACGAAAAATTATGCAGTTAGTTAAATTATAATCACGTATTTGCTGTAATACGCTAATTTTTTTATTTGCTTCTAGATATCAATGAATGTACGTCGACCCCCAATCCATGTTCCGACATATGCATCGATAAACCGGTAGGATACGAATGCGCATGCCCAGGTGGCTACAAAATCGATCCCAACAAACCAAATAAGTGTAAAGACGTTGACGAATGCGAACAAAGAGCCTGCAGTCAGCTCTGCAAGAACACTATAGGCTCCTATCACTGTTCATGCACTCCTAACTACATCTTAAGGCCTGACATGAAGAGCTGTCGTGCGAACACCACCGTAGCTCCGAAATTGATACTAGCCAATCGTTATTATATCCGCAAATTGGATTTGATGGGAGATGCCACTCTACTAGTCCATAATTTAACGAATGCGGTCGCCTTAGATTTCGACTGGAAAACGCAGTGCTTCTTCTGGTCCGATGTAACAAGAAATGGCAGTACGATCAAGAAATTGTGTGGCAACACGTACGATGTTCCAGCGGTCACCTTACATTCGGCAACGTTGCAGAATCCAGACGGGCTTGCTATCGATTGGGTTGGAAGAAATATCTATTGGTGTGATAAAGTATGCTTTAAGAATCATAATATCTGTTTGTGTAATATATCAATGTTTGTAGGGTTTAGACACTTTGGAAGTTTCAACAATCGACGGCAAATACAGACGGGTTTTGGTAGCAGAAGGTCTGGAAGAACCCCGAGCTGTCGCTTTGCATCCTTTGAAAGGTTACATGTACTGGTCGGACTGGGGTAAAGATGTACATATCGGAAAAGCAGGTATGGATGGTTCTAACCCCGAAATGATCATCAAGGATAACTTGGGATGGCCGAATTCACTCACTATCGACTATGAGACAGAAGAGCTGTTTTGGGCAGACGCGCGTGAAGACTACATAGCTGTCTCCGATTTAAACGGTAAAAATATACGAATTATAGCCAGCAGAACGAAAATGCCAGATCTGAGACTACATCACGTGTTCGCCATCACTATCTGGGAAGATTACATCTACTGGACGGACTGGGAGACAAAATCCGTAGAAAGAGCTCACAAGTACTACGGAAATCACACGAAAACTTTAACTACCATGGTGCATAGGCCTATGGACCTCAGAATATATCACCCGTTTAGGCAACCGGAACGTACGAATCCCTGCGAATCTGCCAATTGTTCTGCCTTGTGCCTGCTAACACCCGAAGAACCGTATTACAAGTGTATGTGTCCTGAAAACTTCGTATTGTCGGACGATGGCCGGTCGTGTGTGTCGAATTGCACGCCCGCGCATTTCGAATGCGCTACTACGTACAAATGTATTCCATTCTGGTGGAAATGCGATACGCAAAACGATTGCGGAGATGGTAGCGATGAACCGGAAAATTGTAGGGAATTTAAATGCAAACCTGGCAAATTCCAATGTGATAATGAAGTGTGTTTGCATCCGTCAAGTCTTTGTAATGGTGAGTATAAAAAATGGGATAATAGGCATATTAGCAATTCATATTATTGAGTCACAGGAGCGGCTACGTTAAACTACTAGTGCGTCTATTTTAATAATGGTTGTCCGAAAGATATTTAAAAACGTCCGTGATAAACATTATTGTCATCTCCAAGAATAAGGCACATGCCCATCATTTATAAAAGTAAACCTGTAAAAAATTCTGTGTCAAATATCTTTTATCAAAGATCTTTATCATAGAACTTTTATAGTCTAATGTCTGCCTTAGTTTGTCTTAATTGTCTGTACAGTACTGAGATGATAAGAGGCTTGTGGCTTTTTGTGTTTACTCCCCATTTCTTTTACCCATTAGATTATACCAATCATTCCAGGGTTCTAGTGCTCTGCAGTAGTCATCTAGACAGGTCTCGGGCTGATTGATCGAAATAATTCTCTGGATTCATTTTTGGCTTGCCAAAAATTGCTTGCCTTCTTGCGCTTAGAGCCTCGCATTCGCACAGATTGTGATATGCGTTCTCTATCATCTCATTACACAGTCTGCAGTTGGTATTTCCAGTGTTGATCCCAATTTTATGTAGGTGTCCTTTCAGTGTACAGCGTTCTTGTTAGGAAACTTGTTACAATGCGAAGATGATTCCTACTGATTTGCAGTAATTCTCCAGCCTGCTTTTTTAATGGTCCTTTAATAAAGATCTCACCATGATTTTGCCTGGTTGTATTATTCCAGTGTTCTTTGTGTTTCTCTTTGACCCAACTCCTTATATGCTCTTGCTGTGTTTTGCTAATCGGCTTTTTAGTTTCCTTCGATTGCCGAATGTCCGGTCACCAATAGCAAAGTGTGTTTATTGCGGTCTGTCAGGCTTTTCAGTACTCGAATACATTCCTAAACTACCACCTGCTTGATGACTTGGACAGTTTGCTTTATACGGCCTGTAGATTGTTCAAATTTACATTGAGTTGAAAGTTACACTAGATTCCGGTAAGTAGCGACATAATAGTTCAGTTTTTGATGAAGCAAAAGGATTAATTAATATAATTTTAAAAAATATTAACTTCAGCACTTGTCAATATAAGGTTTATTCAAATCTAAATTGACATGTCGCTGTCGCAATATTGCCTACCCACGCCTACCCAAGGATAAACATTTTTCCCAAAAAGCTTCGGTAAGTGGCGCCAGTGGTGAACACGTGCAACTCATGATTCGGCAGGCCGTATAAAGCCTTCATCAAGCAGGTCGTGATTTATAGATTATAAAAAAATAGAAATTAATTCTGAATTAAGCGACCTTATTTTTAGTTTACTTTATCTATTTTCATTACATATTATAATTTGACAGGCCGTAATAAACCAAAAGCAAACTGTCAGTCATCAAGCAGGTCGTATCCCAAACCAGTACTAATTGTATCTTAAGGTTAACTAGTGCCCTCAGTATCGCCTAGTTGTCTGTTGCAATATAAATCCGCTTATTTTCATAAGCTCTCTGATTGATTTCAGTTGCACAATGCAATATTGCGTATGCCGCTGCTTGAAAGACCATGGCATATTTTACTGGTTGAAGGGTGATCATGATATTTCTCACCCCGCTGTATATTCCAGCTTCACTCCCGCTTTCGGTTTTTGATCCGTCTCTAAATCAGATCTATTCTTCGAACCTGTCTCTATAGTTGATTGATTGCAACTTATCCTATCCCAATCCTGCATATCAGCCACTTGGCAATCTGAGATACCACATTCTTGCCTTGTCCATTATCACCAAATGGAAATGAGGGATGTCTAGAAGGCATGTTACTGTTATTCCTAAACACAGTTCTAACAAACCAAACTCGTGTAGTCTTTCTTATGTTCTGTACTTTACCTATCGCTTTCACTGAATACGAACAAATAAGTTTAAACCGTATCAACCTTGCTCAACAGGAAAGGACGACTGCGGTGACAAATCCGATGAAAAGAACTGCCATAATTACACTTGTCTAAATACGCAATTTCGGTGTAAAGGAAACGACGAAATCCAACCGCAATGCATCCCGAACATCCAGCGTTGCAACAAACAAGTCGACTGTCCCTTGGGCGAAGATGAAATGGATTGCCCCCCAGTGACTTGTCCGCCCAATCAATTCAAATGTCAAAACGACAAATGCATACCAGTAGTCTGGCTGTGCGATAAGGACAACGATTGCGGCGACAATTCTGACGAATTCCTAGGCTGTGAGAACCGCACATGTTTAGCCGACCAGATAAAATGCAGTTCGGGGCGTTGCATACCCATCAACTGGCAATGCGACGGTGATCCCGACTGCTCAGACGGTGGTGACGAACCGGAAACTTGCACGCAACCAGATTTTCACACTTGCGATCCCACTTATTTCAAATGCGATAATAACAAATGCATTCCTGGAAGGTGGCATTGCGATTATGAAAACGATTGCGGCGACGGCTCGGACGAAGTCGGCTGCAAGCCTCGTAACTGTTCGGAATCCGAGTTCAGATGCAAGAACGGCAGGTGCATAGCCGGAACTCACAGATGTGATGGTGAATACCATTGTGATGATATGTCGGACGAGGAGAACTGTGAAACTACATGCACGAATACCGAATTCCAATGTGTCAATCCGAAACTGTGCATATATCAGTAAGTGTTACGAATCCTTGCGATTAATTTTATTTATCATACTGAAGTGTTTTACATTTCCAATTTTCTATCTAACAATTTTCATTAAAATAGTTTTTGGAATTAATGAAATATTCTGCTAATCTGATTAAATATAATTTTAATTTTATTTACAGCGAGTGGAAATGCGACGGTGACATAGATTGCGCAGACGGTTCTGATGAATTAAACTGCAGCGACACATGCGTAGATAACGGTTTTAAATGCGCGAACGGCTTATGTATAAACGAACATTGGCGATGCGACGGTCAAGACGATTGTCACGACGGCTCCGATGAAGATCCAACAATGTGCTCACAATTAGCTTGTCCACCGGAGAGTTTCCGTTGCACAGACAACACTTGCATCTCCTCGAAATTAATTTGCAACGGCGCCAAAGACTGCAAAGACGGATCTGACGAAAGGACCATGATGTGCAAGATATTCTACAGTTGCTCCGAAGGTGAATTCAAATGCTCTAATCGCCATTGCATAGATTCCGAATTAGTTTGTAATGGGGAGAACGACTGTACCGATAATAGTGACGAAGCCGAATGTGAGGATTCGATTTGCAGATGGAACACTTGCTCGCAGTTGTGCTTCAAGGACATTAACAATACGCATGTTTGTAAATGTAGTAACGGTTTTCACAAAACACCAGACGGTGGTTGCCAAGCCTATGGCGAAAGCCCCACTTTAGTTTTGGTTGTCGAAGCAGAATTAAGATTAATGTCCCCAAATAAACCTGGCGCTGCAAATCAACTATTTGGAAAACATGTCTTAACAAGTGCGCAAGGTTACAAGGTCGATACAGTCGATATTTACCACAAACAGGAACAATTAACCGCATTCTGGACAAATAACCACAACAAAAGAGTTGAAAGCATGCACATACGATTCAATGAGAGGCACCGTACGGAAAGAGATGCTCCAATAAGGACCGTGATGTCAGATCTGAAACAACCCAGGGGTCTCGCAGTAGATTGGATTACCCGTAAAATCTACGTTACAGATTTAAGCAGGATTTTAGTGTCTACATTCAACGGGTCTGAGACTTACACTTTGATCAGTGGCTCTATGAAAGATCCTAGGGATATTGTCTTAGCACCATCGGAAGGAGTATTGTTCTGGGCCGATTGGGGACCAAAAGCAGTTATAGAGACTGCTTATATGGATGGAAACAAAAGACGAGTGTTAATAAATGATTTAATCTGGCCTACTGGATTAGCTATCGATTACCCCAAACAAAGATTGTATTGGTCAGATCCGAAGGCAAGAACTATTGTTTCGGTTAATTTCAATGGTACAAATAGACATGTAACCCACCATTTCAACGAAGGTAAGTTTAAAATTTCTAGTGGCGGGAATAAAGAAATATGTATATGTCAGCTCAATGTACTACTAGTGCCGACAGTGCATATATTTTTTGAAAAACTGTCCATATTTCTTATGCACTAATGTGTATAAAGATAAAGATACCTTAAAGCGGTTTTCCACCAAACGGACTAGTCGAGCTGTGTTTTGTTCATGGTTTTTAAGGCCACTTTACAGTTCGCAATTTTTTTATTGCGTGCAATAAAAAAAATTGCGCATGCGCATTCAATGAAATTTGATCAGCTGAGTGCAATTTTACTTGTATTGCACGTGCAATATACGGAATAGAGCATGCACAATTTTTATTGCGTGCAATAAAAACATTGCAAACTGTAAAGCGGCCTTTAGAACTTTGACACCAAGAACCACCAAGCGAACATTTTGTTCTAGTTTTGTTTTTGTTTTCGTTTCATTTCAATTATTTGATAGGATAGCTTTGTTTTATTGTTTTATTCAACAACAAATTAATGAAAAGATGTTAATTTGTTATTTTTTGTGAGTTGGCTTATACTGGTTTTGTTAGAGAAAGAATAAGTATGTAAATATATCCGTATTAATAATTTATAATAATAATAATGATAAATGATGTAGTGATTTTGTGCGAGTTGCTCCTGATTATAAGAAAAATAAATAGGTACAATCTTGCAATACTCTTTAATGTAAAGTAGTAGCTACCGGTTTCGAGCCTAGTGGCTCATTTGTAGGGGGAGTATAAAATCGTATTAAAAAGTTGTCGAAATGTAAAATGTGACTAAAATTGTGCAATGTATAATGTAAAAATAATATACGACAATAAGCTGTGGCAAAAGCTAATGATTCATTAGGTTGCGCCACATTTTACATTCCGACATTTTTTAATAGGATTTTATACGCTGTCTGAAGATGAGCCACTAAGCTCGAAACCGGTAACTACTATTTTACATTAAAGAGTATTGCTAGATTTGACCTACTTCTTCCTATCCTATATTTGCTTGCAATAATAATATTAGTATCATTACTCTTGATTATTATTACTTTAATAAAAGAAAACAACACCAGCACAGATATTGAGTTTGATCACTTTTATCTAGAAAATGAAATCATTTAATACAAAATCCGGATATACTGAGGTGCCTACAAAACAAAAACAGATTGAAACTAGAAAGCACAACACAACTGTTTCCACTAGACAAATATGAGTCGAAATCACTTGATGTTCCCGCTTTCGTTCGGGACACCAAAAGCAAAACAGAAACATCGGCTGGAACTCGAATCTCGAAAAAGTTTTTAAAATGTTGCGGTTTTGCTTTTTTCGACACAAATTTCTGTTTTGTCCGTTTAGTGGAAAACCACATTTAAAGTAAAATATATGTATATATTTTTTTAGATATACAACCGTATAAAATTGAATTGTTCGAGGATTATTTGTATGTCACAACACAATACACCAACAACGTATTTCGTTTGCACAAATTTGGACAAACTACTAATAACACCCATATAGCAGTGGGACTTCCGAAAGTGCAAGACATACTTATTTTGCAAGAAAACAAGCAGGATCACAATATCACTAACAGGTGTCAAGATTTTTGCCATTCCACTGAATTCTGTCTATTGAGCCCAAGCGGAGCTACTTGTGCTTGCGCTGATGGTTTCGAAAAATACAATCTGGTAAATCATATCATATCATATCACAATGCACCTTATAAACATTGTTTAAATATTCATTGATTCCAGACTTGTCGTGCAAAAACACCAAAATGTCCCTTAAACTGCAACTTGGGAAAATGTGAAATTGTGGAAGGCGTAGGCCCTAGATGCTTCTGCCCTCCGGAGTACACGGGAGAACTTTGCGAAAACTACCGCTGCTCCCAGTTCTGCAGAAATAAAGGCACGTGCTATATCGATCAAATAGCAGTGCAATACCCCGATTCTCCAGGCCGGTTACGTTGCATCTGTCCTCATCAATGGACAGGAGAACATTGTGAAACTCCAGTTAACATCTGCGAAGGTCACTGCTTCAACGGTGGCACTTGTTACAGCAGTAGGCCAGGAGCACCTCACTGCAGTTGCAAACCGGGCTTTACCGGTCCAAAATGCCAAAACTGTTTGTCTCTGTCATGCACTAACGGCGGGTTCTGCCATAAAAATGGTTCAAAAGAAACCTGCATATGTCCTATGGGCTACAGAGGCGATCACTGCGAAATATTCATGTGCGATGGATTCTGCAGCAAGAACGGAGGTTGTTATATCAGTCAAACGGGGCCTAAATGCCGTTGCAATCCCGGTTATTCTGGTAGAAAGTGCGAAGAAGACACTTGCGTACAGAACTGTCAAAATGGCGGAACTTGTATCATGGGAACGAAGCAATTGGAATGTAAATGTCCACCGATGTTCACCGGGCGGAGATGTCAGATCAACGTATGTACAGCACCGAATCCACCGCTTACCTGTAGGGAAAATACATCGTGCAATTGTTTGAATGGTGGTTCCTGCATATGGATGAAGGGATCATACCAATGTGTATGTCTCCCAGGCTGGACTGGAACACGTTGTGAGGTAAACTTGATTAATTGAGGCTTTATTCGTTGTTTATAGTAGCACGCCCCAGACAACTGCATAATTTTAAGATAAAAGTTTTATCATAAATTGAGTATGTTAGATAATAAATAGTTTGTGTTGAGTAAAGAAATTCGAAATTATTCACCTGATCTTAGTAACTTTTAGTACTTAAGTAAGATTTTTCGATTAAGTGATTGAGTAAAACATAAACGACCGATGCGAGATAAATTCTACACCCTGTATATATTAACGGTACCAACCTTGGAAGCCCTTGGATTCTATAATCTGCATTATTTGTTTTCACTTTTTTCCAGTTTTCCTTCTATTTCTTCATGCCAACCCCATTTTATATCAGCTTTCACTTTCACAAACCAGTTTTTCTTAGTTCTTACTTTTCTCGTTCTCACGCCTTACCATTCATACAAAACTTGATCCTAACCATCTCGACTTTTGCGCGCACCTTTCAGTACAAGTCTATTACCTCTCTGCGCGGCTTCTCCATTCACTTCATTGTTATTCTAACAGCTCCCAATATCTTCCTCTAAGTTTTTGTTCCTCAAATTTCGGATTTTTGTTCTTTACATTGCCCATGTTTCGCTGGCATGTCGCACAGCTAATCTCATGATCGTCTCATAAATCCTAATTTTGACTGCTGTCAATAGCTTCCTTTTCTTTCAGGATTATCCTTCTTATCCGACTCTTGGCTTCTTTGATGTTATCGAACTGGTTGACTATTGCGAATTTGTACATTCTTCCTTCTGTATTGAACATGACATATTTGTTTTGATCTGTTACTTCTACTCATTTCCATATATTTTGTTTTTTCATCTACTGTTACTTACGCGGTTGGTCATCTTTGTGTCACGTGGCTTTTATAATAAAATGATACGATAGATTCTTTTTACACGTTTAATATTTTGAAATTATAACGCTATGTTATTTAGAAATATATTTGAGACCTGCATCTCACATTATCGTTAATTTAACATTTTGCAGGCTTACATTAATAATGGCACACAGTGCTCGCTAAATTGTTTGAACGGAGGCCAGTGTGCGTACGTAGACGACAACAGCGCCCCCTATTGTGCCTGCAGGAAACCCTTCCACGGCCCTAACTGCGAGTACAAATCAATGTGCCTTCCGGCATGTCAGAATGGAGGCACATGCGAAATTACTGACACGGGCACTTATTGTAGATGTCACCACGATTTTGAAGGACCTGCTTGTGATAACATCCGTCGTATGCAGGCAGGAGAACAAGTGAATGAAGGGAACTACAGCGCCTTAGTGATTGCCACGATTGTCCTTCTCATCATTTTGGTACTAGTTACAGTAGCGTTTGCAGTTATTTACATCTTTAAGAAGCGTAGACTGTTCTCACATGAGAGGTTGCAAGAAAATGATTTTACCAACCCAACGTACCAAGATAGAGACGCAGAACCGTTTACTTTAGATGCAGATAGAGTAAGTGCTATTTACGATTATGAAAAATAAAAAAATCATTTTCTGCATTTCAATTATTTTTACAGTCGAATAACTTTGTTAACCCAGTCTATGAAAGCGTATACAACGGAAGCGCAGGGGTTAAAGAAGAAAAAACTGGTCTTTTAGAAAAGAACCATACAGAGGAAATACCGTCAGCGCCCAATGAAGAACTATAAATTGAGACAATAAGAAAATACGTGAACAGTGCCAAAAATTGTTTTTATTATATTATTTTTTATTTCTATTGCTGTGAATAGTGCCATCTTTAGGCAGCTGTATATTATGGCTGTATATAATTTAAATTCATTCGTTTAACTCCGACGTTATACACGATATTATCTCGCAACAAATGTTACAAACTTACTGCATATCAATACTCCCGCAATACAAATTGTTTTAAAATATGGAAACACTACATTAAAAACAAAAAGAATTTTCTTTTTTCTTCTAATACATAGATTACGTTTATATTATGTTTAAAGAATTAAATTTTAAGCTCAAGTAATAATTATAACGAAAATAATATAATGCTCAAAGGAGCAAATAAATTGCTCTAGAACAAAGACAAATTCTCTATAGAAAAAAAAATTGATCTTGCCATATGTTGTTTATAATGTTTAAAGAGTATCGCGTGTTGTATGTAACGTATGTTCTCTTTGTAAGTGTTAAATGTTTTTCATCCTTTTTATGTGTAATACATATTATATGTGGTTGCCTGATCGAAATATTAATTCGTCCTGTACATAACAATTGAATCCCGAAATGACTGATGAATATATTATATATAATATACATATATTGTAAATTATATATTTTTGTGTAAACACGACGAAAATTTTACAAGTTATAAACGTGTGTGTGTGTGAAAACTCCGATTTGAAATCGATGAATCAATGGAATGTGTGATGGTTGTGTTCAATTACTTTATTTTCATACACTATTATTATAATACATCCTTTTTCTTAGCTTTTGATCATGAATGATCAAGATAATTCTGCTCAACATTCAATAAGTAAGAATATTATGAATTTCACATCGTTTGTATTATTTTTATTATGAGAACAAACTGTATTTTTTTTATTGTAAAATTTTATAACGAAATAAAAATATACAATATCAACACATTGTATTGTATACTATAATATTCTGCATAAACCTAAACATTTTTTATGAAAAGTAACAAAAACATTCAAATTCAAAACTTACTCTTGCTTTGGGTGGCATATTGAACTAGCCACAAACTAGTCACTTCTGGCCACCATAACTATAATACTATAATCCTACTTAAATAAAGTGACTAGTCAAAAACCATCGGGAACTGCCTCTGTGAGTAACACTATTATCTATTATTCTCCTGGTTGCCATAGAAAGATCAATGTTTAATCAATTTTGACGCTAAAGCATTGGCATAATATAGGATATACAAAATTAAAAATATTAAAATGGAAAGTGTATTGCTTCCTAGTGAAGTAGACTTTTACATTGAGACAATAAAACCTACAACTTTAGATGACTTAGGAACCAAACAGTATATAAATATATACTTTTTTTAATTCCTGCAAACAAGTTTACTGTAACTAAATTTTAGATGGTTGGAATGGCATCAACGACTACAGAAACTTAATCAAGAAGCAGTCTTAGAAGCTTCAGCAATTAAAGATGAGTATGTTAAAGAGACTTTAGTATCTTTTCAAAAGGTAGTTGCAAAATTAAATACTTAATATTCTAGAATAAGTACATCTATTACCAATATTCACCATGATACTTTTTAGACTCCTGTTCTTGTACATGAAGCTATATTAATTAATATTTGGAAAAATAAGGTCCTACCTTTGATGCTTCAAATGTGTCCCGATCCTGAAAACACTTTCATAGCATACTCCATCCTCTTTCATGAAGCAACCTGTGTTGCATTATTAGAGTTAGTTTTATACCACCCTTGTTCATCAGAAAGTTTAGGAGACTATGCAGCTGATCTCTTAAGTTACACATACGATGCCGTTGCCCAATTATTGGTGATAAAACACAGCGAAGTGCAAGTTGGAGAGAAAAGCGTTGCCGAAATATTACGACAGCGAAACGACTTGGCCTTTGAAATTGGTATACGTTCATTGACCATAATTCGTTACATTGCAGAAAATGTTGAAAGGCAAGTTAATTTTAGGACACCAATAATGCCCCATGCACTTGTAGCCTTATAGGTACTTTCTTTTTAACATTGATCAGTGAACAAAACCGGTTTTGTTCAAAGGAATCATGTTCTATTTGAAAAATTTAATGTTGTGATTTATCCCCACTACAGCGAGATTTGCGATAACTATGATTTGTAACCCCTTTCCCGTATGGAACATTTTAGGTTCAGTATGTTGGCATGATGTCAAAACTGCTAAAAACGCATCCAGTGTTCGTATATGAGAGGGAAATTCCCTTTTTAGAGGGAATTTTGAACGTTAGAGGGAAAAAGTTTTGTTTTAGAGGGAATTATTGGATAAAATATTATTATTGCATCAATAAAAATAAATTTAAATTTTTATTATTTTTGTATTTTGTTTTCCATTTGCTTTAGTTAAATGAATCTGTCATTGTATCGGTACATTTATTTTAATTTAGTAATTTATTAAAAAAAAGTTAATAATTTTGTATTTGCCGCCAAAAAAAGGGAATTGCAATGTCAAAACGGCAATTTTTCGTGTCGGCGCCGGGAATTGCCGATCAAGGTATATACGAACACCGAAAGCATCCATAACGATAAATCACAACATTAAATCTTTCAAATAGAACATGGTTCCTTTGAACAAAACCGGTTTTGTTCACAGATCGTTAAAAAGAGAGTACCTTATGTATATTTCAAACAAATTGACAGTGCTACCACCGCAGTCCTACCAATTATGAACTAAATTCAGACTAAATTTAAACTTTTCGTAATTATTTTTAAGAATAAGGTTGAACTACGAAAGAACCACCTAAAAGAATTTGTAATTACATCAGATTACATTTTATTTTATAATTATATATAATAACTGCGGGGAATTTAAATTTAGTTACTAGGAACACCATTAAAAAATCCAAGAATTTGCCAATTGAAGTCTCAAATTTTGCGGGATTAATAAATAGAGGAATAAGGAATCTCAAAAAAGAATCTCCTTTAATAAATTTCCAGATTAAGTTACAGTATTATAGACCGCATTTTAAACGTTCACGATATGCCTGTACTTTTGGTAGAAATTTTGGGCCATAGGCCATGGATACAAGATGATAAACTATACCGAGGAGGTAGATGGATGAAGTGGGATGGTGAAGCATTAGTTCAGTGCGAAGCACAGGTGCCTCAAAAATAACAAAAACATATAGACATTAAACATATACACTAAATAAAATTTCAGGTATGGCTAGCACTTTACCAGATCCTGATGATCCCTTCATGTGGTCGCTACTACGAAATTACTGATTCCAGACGATCGCAATTAATGAAATTGCTTCCCTTAATGACTCCAATTCTCTTAGATCAACTATCACCACTTTGTGAACTTAAATATTGGCTATGCCAGCTGTCCATGTCAAGCCAATCAACTATCCCTCCCAAACCAGTTTTGTTGGAAACAGTTTTGGAAATTAAAAATAGTATAATGGCCAGGGTCAAGGTAAATGGAAAAAAATTGCCAAACAACAGCTAACTTTAATGTTTGGAAGAGATAAGAAAGAACTAATGGATATTGCACAACAATTATGTGAAGCATATAATACAGACTTGATTGAGAAGTTCATGAATAAAGAAGAAAAATATTGTTCTACTTGTGGGAAGGCAGCAATACAAAGATGCTCACGCTGCAAAAATAAATGGTACTGCAGTAGGAATTGCCAAGTCCAAGATTGGGATTCCCACAAAGTTAACTGTATTGAATCGGATACAATTTCATAATTTTCATAAATTATCAAGTCAACACATACTTTTATCAACTGGTATTTAAAAGATTTTGAAATAAAGAGCCTCGAATTTTAAAAATTTTTTATTTCAATATAAATTATTGATTACTTGGCATTTTTAACATAATTTTTGAGAACGTCTAAGGCTAGTGACTCCTCACCATAATCCTGAAAAATAAAACAAACATCTTAACAATCTCCACAAAAATTTAATTTACAGCTAAAACTATTAACAAAATTGTATTTTGTTTTCCTACAGATAACACAAACACTATAAACCAACATTATAACTCACCTTAATAACTACACACGAACATCCAACAATTTTACGTGCCTTGCCAGTATTATCGATTTTACAAAGCCCTGCCCATTCACCAAGCTTCTTATTATTGTCAACTTTAATCAAAGGAATCTCATGTTCCGAACACAAAGCTGTCACTAGCTTTTTATACATAGGTTCGTCACAATTTTCCGCTAAAATACATAACTGAGCTTGCCTCTTATCTAATGCCTTTGCGGCTTCATGTAACCCGTGCACTACGCCGTCGTGTATCAGGGCATTCTTCAGCACCTCCTGCAGCGCCTGGTTGGCATCACCCCCATATAGCGCTTCATCACTGCAAGCCATGTACAAAAATATAAAACCGCTATTCTTTAACAAAAATGTGAATATTGATCAAATCTCAAAATTATCAGGTGGTAAAGTATCAGCATGGTAAATATAACGGGTTCCTCAGAAGAGGGAGCCTGCCAGTTTATATCATCATCGCAATGTTGATCTTCCCTTGATCGACAACAAAACATGGTGATTTTTTAGGTTAGCTTAGATACTTACAATTCCTGGTCCGTCATCTTGAATTAACTGAAACAAATAAGGCCTTGTTAGCTTCTATTATTGCTATATAGACTGTTTTAATATAGGATTTTTTAATGATTATACCGTTAACGCAAGAAATTTTAAGATATACATAAACAATATTTACCTCATACGCCGACAATCGCGTAGAAAAGGAAAAGGAAGTTCACGAACCGACCGAACAAGATATGTAATGTGCCACCTATACGGCAGTACCTAAATTATAAAAAATAATGATTCAAAACATGAAAATATATGGTTTGCTGCTATGCTAATAATACACGAATAGTAATATTAAAATGCGAAGATACATACTTATTATATTTAGAATCCAACGTATTTGTGCAAAAATACGGTAACTTTATCAGCGGAAATATGGACGCGTTAGAAGCTAATTTTAATAATATTTTATTAAATAGATGCAATAATAGTACAGCAACGAATCATTTTCATGTAGGAAATAACCGAAATAATCTTGGAAATATTTTTTCAGAGCACAGAGAAAATTGGAAATGATAAAGGGCGCTCATTTTTTTTTTATCAAGACCTAAAGATCAAACTGGAAATAAAAAATAAGTTTTTTAAAGATCTCGGAGTTAGGCAACTTATACAACACCATTCTAATTGCAAGTTATTCGAAGATTTATTATACCGCAATCGAATAAGTTACCTAACACCAAATAAAGTAAATTAGTATATATTTATATTGTGTTTGCTTTGTTAACATTTAATCAGTTCAACTTAAGATTAATAATTTTCAGCAAAAAAATTACGCAATTTCTGTAAAAAATGTTTTTCCGCATCTTATATGTACATATTTTCATGAGAAATTAATAGAATTTTGTAATCTTGAATTGCTGTTTAATAATCACTTCTTTATTTCTTACATCTAATTTACTTTAATTATACTTAAATTTCACATTAAGAGAATTATTAGAATGTAATAAGAATTACTCCAACAATTATCCATTTATTAAATAGAATAGAAATTAACGCATAATAAGCAAAAGCACAAATATTAGTCCAAATGTACTCTTACATATATTTTCATGTATATACAGAAAATTCTTATAAAATTATTATTAAATAAATACAATTATATTTTTATAGGAAAATAAGATTAAAATAAAATGTCTTAAATATTACTGATAATGCTAACTATTGGCCTCCAAGTACTTGGCCGGTGCCCCAATTATGGCCACCAAACATTCCCCGTCTATTTCTCGGTTGTGGAGGCCTTTGCGGTGGTGCTCCAAATGTATATACCCCAGCTACAGTATCTGGAAACCACTGCTTGAATATTGCTGGAGTACTTAATAATATCCGTCCGCCCAATTCTTGTGGGTATTGGAACATGAGAAAAACATACAGGTGTCCAATCAAAATACCAACTAGTTCTGTTACTCCTCCACCAGATAATATCATATTGAATGCCAAGAATACCCAGGGTAAATACATTGCTTTGAAGCGAGTACCAAACCAAAAAGACACAATAACATCCTTATTTAGCTGGCACCAGACATACAAAACTGACAACACCATGATTTCTAATAATATCTGAAATAATTTCAGTGTTCCTAAAACACAATAATTTAGCAAATAAAATCTTACCCTAAACTCCAGAAGCAAGCCTACGATAATCGCGCAGAACCAATTGAACACTAACATTGTAAAATAATCTGCTGGTTTTCCAGCATATTGTCCAGTTTCTAATCGTCGGGAATAGTTATATAGGAAATATAAGTTAAGTAAAAATTGAAATCCATGAGCAGGTGAAAGAGGATAATAAAAAACGCAAGTAAATAACCTCCATAACTGGAATCTCTTTAGGGGTTCATATGCTAGAATAAGCGTGTATGGGTTTAGTAAACCAAATCTTCCTAGTAAAGTAAACCCAACAGTTAAAGCCAACCAATATCTGGTAAAAAAGGGAACACTCTTAAACCAGTCCCCTAAATCTGACATTGTGGCCTCCTATAAAAATAGATTTTAAATTATGAATTGCAAATTGGTCATTGTTATAACCTTACTTACATACAAACAATTCGTTAACTTCTTTTAACGATGAACGATTCTTAGTATTGAGATCTTAATGATTTGTCCTATTTTTAATTTAAGTAAGTACACGTGTACATTACTTATTTGAAGCCCAACAACACATAAACTCTACAACACAATAAATCATGACAGCTGCCAATATGTTCATAGTCCAAACTTGTCTTGTAAACTTAGAGCAGACTGTGACTATCTTCACTAGTTGAATTATAACCGGTTAATTTAAATTAAAAGAAGATTGAGATAAATGATTTAATTAAACAAAAGTAGTTGGCATGGTTATATCTGACATGGTACAAGCAGCTTAATATTATTGACACATCAATAATAAGAATAAGGATGATTATCAATGATTATCGATAATTTGACTAACTGGTATTTATTCTTTTGCTATATAAAAAAAAGTCGATAAAAAATGGTATGTATTATAGCGCATTGCACAATTAGAGATTTTAAAAGTTCTTATCTAGGCATTTGTACCGTAAATAGCTATTTCTGATATCTAAAAACTATTAAGAAACTCATTCACATAGTGCGTATACCTTATATATTTTGGATGGTTTAAGAATGAATGTATAGTAATAAATGTATTGCACCTAAACGTTGGCCTTTAAGATTAGTGATCGTTAAATATTGTTATGATGATAAAAAATGTTTATCAGACAGTCCATTAGATCGGTGATCAAGTACATGCACAACTAGCGATAAGTATAACGTCGTCAATGCGGTGTTATATTTATTAGAATAAGTAAAAATGTTTGGTTTTTTCTGTCAATGTTTTAAAAAAAACAAAGTATCGGAACCAAGTAGCACAGGTGAGTTTTGAAAATGAGAAGCGGTTGCTTTATGATTATTTTTTTTTTTTGATTTACAGCCTCTGAAGATTTTGAATTAAATGCTTCGACGCGGAATGAAAGGAAACCCGTAACTAGAACTTATTCGGAGTCCTCAGTTTACAGCTTAAAGTCAACTACAAGTGGAAAATCATTCAAATCAATGTACAGTGCGAAATCGTTTGATTCTATGACGGATTTCCATAGTGTGTGTAGTGTGGAATCATTTCAAAGTATACCGCGTAAATAATTTTTATATGTAAAAATTAATTTTAAGTTAATTAACTACTAACCATTTTTGTATATATTCCGCAAACGCGGTTAAGTATTAAAATTAGATAAAATTGTTATGATGGAGTAATTCATCAATCATGTTTTTCATTATCTGTTACATTTTATATGAAATAAAATGTAGTTGGCACAAATCTCCGTTTTATGTAAAAGGACATGGGATACAATGTAAAGAATACGTCAATTGAATACGATATTTGAAAAATATATAACTTTGGGTCGTCACTGTGGCGGGAAATTTAAAGATTTTCTTTTTAATTAAAAATACACAGGAATATTATCAACTGAATAAACGACTGTTTACACAACTTAATTCTCTACTATTACTGCTTCTTTGGAACAAATTCTAAATAAATATTGATTGACAATTTGATACTAATGCTGTATTCCATTGAACCTAATATTACTTAGGTGAATTTATAAATTTCTTAACAAGGTTGGAAGTTGATATGTTCCTCTACCGTTTCATTACCATAGATTATCCCTGTAGAAGATTAAATGAAATCAATTCGAAACTCGTATTTATTTAATATAAAACCTTTATGCAAATACAAAATTAATTTTATAATGTTGGAGTACGTCTATACCAAAACCTAGCTCTAAAATCATCAGAACAAGTTAAAAATGCCGCCTGTGTTGGAGAATGAGCTATCAACCTAACAGCCCCATTGTGACCTAACGACATTAATTGTTTCCTGGATGCATTTCTGGAATTCCAGGCACATAGAGATGTTGTTGCTTCATCAGGAAACAAAACATAATCTTCAGTATGATTAAACACAGCTTGGGCCTCATATTCTTGCTTTCCAGTTGTTCCAGCACCAGTATATGCAATTAAACAGCGACTGGTTGTTAATTCCCATAATTTACATATAGAATTTTTCCCAGAAGATAATAAATATTTTCCATTACGTGTGAATGTTACAGAGCATACTTCAAGTCCATCATGGGCTTTTGGGAAAGTATTAATACACCGGTTAGAAATACCATCCCATAATTTTATACTTCCATCTTTGCTACATGAAGCATATACTCTTGCATCCTGAGACCACTTTACACAAGTAATGGTGCTGGTGTGTTGGTGCGATGGAAAACTACATACAAAGCATTGGGTTGTATTTACATCATATAAACGTATTACTGGATGTTGCGTTCCAACCACAAGGAAATCACCACTGGGATGAAATGACATACATTTCAAAGGTTCTGCCTCATTAATGGTTTTAAATGCCTTCTTCACACTTGCCTTAGATATATCAAACATTTTCACTGTGTTATCTTTTGATCCAGAAACTAATATTGGTTCTTTTGGATGAAATTCCAAACATGTAACTTCTTCCATATGGTCATAAAGGGTACGGATAACAGGATGACCTTGTTGTTCTCCTCTTGACGGATCCATTTCGTCTGGAGCAGATTTTGCCAACATACGATCAACATCCAAAATCTTTATACTCGCGTCCACACTGCCTGTGGCAATTAATTGCCCATCACTAGAAAAACAACCTGCTCGACAATTCCCTTTGTGTGAAGTGACATAAGCTGTTTCGTAAAGCGCCGGCTCGGGAGCAGGTAAATTTGCATCAGTTTCGAATTCTAAATCCAACCCAGGTCCAACAGAATTATTACCAATGCCTGGATTATGTGGCCTATCCTTGCGATCTGGTTCGTGTTCCAATCCTGCTATCATAATATGGAGGAGTCTATCACTAGGGGCACATGGCGGATCTGCTTGAACTGCGCTAGTTAAGGTGGTCCCAATGTTTTGATGACCATCATAAAATAATTGACTAATTATAAGGCGATACAAAAGCTCCCTGCTTTTGATTAAATTTTTCGTATCGGCGTCGTCCTCTTTCATTTTCAATAGTGGCAAGTAGTCTCAAAATACAACTTATGTTCAATTAGTGCAATTTCAATATAAACCCAAACAACACTTTGAGGTTAGGTTAGAAGCATTGGAATCACAGAACACACAGAATCTAAGTAACGTAAAGTTGGCAACGGTGGATTTTTAAGCCGTAAAGGCGGTAAATTCAAAAAACCTGTTCGTCTATTTGCTGTTGATTGTAAAGTGATTATAACAAAAACATCCTTATATACATAAAATGAAGGAAACATAATACTTTTGTGTAAATTATACAATTTGTCTTTTTATGGCTATCTATAATTTCCTAAATTACCACTCTGTTCATTTTCACTACTTTCGAAGAGAGGGTGTTTCAAATGTCGTTGTCGATTGTCGAATTCGTCGAATGAAGTGCGTATGAATGAAACGTGAGTTACAAACAGGTTACTGCAGGTTACGAACTTGATATGCGTACACCGTACAAGTACAAATGACAATAGAATAGTATTTATCTCTTATCTCGTGATGGATTAGTAAATTGTAGGAACGTGTGGTAGTAGTATGTCTATGAATATATCTTTACATAAATTACAGCAGCAGTGGTTTCAAAGAGCAATGTGACCAGTAATAATCAAGTAAAAAAGATGTCAGATAAAACACCTTCTTTAAGCCAGTACTTTGCTGTTGATAATCGCAATAAAAGTGATGTGCAGGTTAGTTTTACCAACGAGATAACAGAAGCAACCAAAAAACTTGGAAATTTGCAATTGGAAAGTGTTTCGAAAAGTGAGCCCGAAGTTTGTAGATTGTTTGTGGAGACCGCGCCAGCAGCAAAGAACCCTACAGCGGCATTTTTTGACCTTATTGGTAATCCATCCAAAGCTAATGAGGAGACCATACCTGATTTGGGATTACCTGCTGATGTAAGTTTAAAAGCAGAATATGTATTGATTTTCAACTATTTGTATCTATTTATTATTTATTATTATTATATTGATATATGTATGTCTTTTTAGGACGGTTATTGCCCAAGAGTAGCTATTGGATCTGAAGCCGATAGGAGAAGAGATGCTTGGATACCTAGTGAAAGGACGAGAAAATGTTTGATATCAGCTTCAACTGCAGCTCCTGGAACCTTCTTTCCTGACAGGGATCTTCTAACTATGCCTGGAGTGTTATTAGAAGAAGAATTGGTGAGTTTATTTAAACATTTATCATCACCAATATTGTTTGACATTAGCCACAATAGTTCTCTATCTGGATTTACTGTTGTAAACCATAACAAAATTTCATATAAAAATTCTTAACACATATTGAATTTTTTTAATAAAAAATACAAAAATAAATTGCTTAGGCTTTATCTATCTTGAAAAAATCGCGTTGCGAAGACTCGCAGTTTCGAATCTCGGTCTGGTCAATTATGGTACGTATTTTTTACTTTTTTGGAGCCATAATAATGATTTTGAAGGAGGTTTGGCTCAGGGTGCCTAATAAGCAATTAATATTTATCTACCCCAAAAAGAGAATCGCGTGGTGGAGATTAAAGATAATGCCAAATAAAAAAATATAAATTTATTTATTTTAAATTTTGATTTTTTCCGTATCTGTTTTGTATTCTACGTTGTTCCTCTAATCTTGGTTTTGTGAATTTTTGAAGTGAAATCAATATTTCAACTAGGTATAAATTTATTGACGTTTTGCTGCTGTTAACAGCGACTTATTCAGAAATAGGTATTAAAAATTTTGTTAAGCATATTCTTTTCTTCTTCAGATTCCCTATTTGTTGATGTAATCTTACGAGGTCCTTGAAAATGAAGAAGTTGCTATTAAAAGCAACGGAACGTCAATAAATGTATGCTAGTCTGGAATATTAATTTCATTTTAAAAATACCCAAAACCAAGAACAGAAAAATAACTAACATATTTTGTTATTATTATTTACCAAAGCTTATTCTGTGCAAAATGAGAAACTTTAATATATTTGGTGTTTTTATAGAAATCGTTGCGTTCGATTGTATAATTGGGAAGTATTAATCTACAACAGAGAAATTTCATGAGTTTTAAATTAAAACTCATTTTTATCAAAACATGAACGACTATCGATTTCAAAAAGCTATTCCGCAAATTATATTTATTTTGTCTCTCCAATTATCGAAAATAGTATTTAGAAGAAAATATCAAAACGAACAAATTTAACGAGCTTAGATCGAGCTCTAAATGGAAAAAAATGGCAGCTTAAAAGTTAATTGAAAAGAAAAAAAAACTTTGCATGTATACGTTTGTTTATTTGATTTTACTATTTTAGCAGAAGTAAAAAGTTGAAC